>VCHN02000287.1:0-45905 GCA_007115665.2 Sequoiadendron giganteum
AGATGCAATCAAATGTATAGTTTTAATTTCTCATAAGTGGTTATGACATTGATTTGAAAGTGGGAATGTTTTATTCAAGAGGTAGCAACCACGGTACGGAGGAAGTCCCCTCGATTTATGAAAACAGTCAACCCTAAGGCAGCGACATGTTCGATAATTGATTGTGAACTTGCAATTTCTCTTCCCTTCCTATGCGTCAATCAAAATGCTTTTTAATTTGAGTTTGAAAATATCATGTTTGTTACAAATATTCTGATTTTGGCATATATTGTTCCTTTGATTCAGGAAAAGAATCAAGGAGATGATCTTGCTCTTGCCATAGTCCATAACCAGAAGGAAAAGCGTGCAGAGGGAGACCCTAAGGATGGAGAGGGATCCAATAAAGCACGGGGTGATGTGGTGGACGAGAAGGTAGATATAATAACTAAATTATTGCATCATTTGGTTATGTGTATATGTTGTGAATTCAATTTGTTTGAATATCAAATATATTAAGTGATTTTCTTTTACAAATTTGTTGTGGAGGTTGTTGTTGAATACAAAAGAGAAACGGTGAATGGTAGATATATATTATTGTATTGTAGAAGAATGTACAAGAAATTATTATGATTGGAGAGTGTTAAACATGCATAGGTTTCAGCATCATCACCTTCCTATTCTCTAGGCACCAAAGCATGGTTGAGCTATGTTGGGGGGGAACCAAAACAACCTGCTCCTCCCCCTGATAAATTGAAAGAGTACCTTCTAAAGAAGGTGGAAAATATAGAGTACCAAATGAATATATGGAAACAGTTGCAGCAGAAGTGTGTTATTAGATGTGTCTATCAAAAGTATGGGAAACAAAAATTCCTTCAACTTCCCGAAGAAGGAAAGGATGAGGTGAAGAAGAAAATGGCATTATACAACAGTCAAGAGATGAAGGAACCGAGAAGGAAAAGAATATTACAATTGTAGGAGAGAAAGAGACAGGAAGGAATGGTAATGTCGAACTGAACTATTAAATTTGAATTTTCCTTGCTTCATCTTTTCTATTCATATGCATACAAGTTTTACTTAACATTAACTTATGTGAAATGATAGGGTGATGGTTGAGAAGCGATTTTTTCCCCCTGCAGAGTAGGGTTCATTCGTTAGAGGAAGTTGTTCCCATGAAAGTTGAAGATGATGTTGTTCCTCCCACCCCTGCGTCTAACATTCAGACTAAGCATCCTACATAGTTGAATGTTTCAAGGCACCCTTTGAAGAATAAACAAAAACAAACGGTGATCTTGAAATCTTCATTTTACTCTAATGTTTATTTTGATTATTTGAATGAATTGGTTGCATGCATTTGAGTTTGGTGCAATGTTTCAATTCCTCCTATTACACAATAATGACGAACAATGAACTGCTACCCTCGAGCAAGTTTTTGTGATTTTTGATGGTGAACGATTGCCCATGGAAGCACAAGATGATGTTGTTCCTACCAACCCACCGTCTAACAATGTTGAGAAGAAGAAGGAGCATATGTCATCAAACGTGTCAAGGTGCCTTGACATGGAGGAACTAGAAGAAATGGTGAATTGTAATTGTTTTATTTAATGTTTGTTTTGATTATTTCAATGAATTGGTTGCATGCAACTGAATTTGAAATGACCTTTTAATTCCTTCTATTACAGGGCAAGGATAAACAATGAAGTGTTGGCCTTGACCTAATTGGCTATGTCATTGCAATTGAAATGAGAGAGGCTAATACAGATGGACATGCAGATGGGGAGAGCACTGGCCATGAAGTGGGATAGGGTAACACAGATGGTCATTGGGACGGGGAGAACACTAGCTTTAATGTGGAACTGGGTAACATAGATGGACATGGGGATGGGGAGAGCAGTGGCTTGCAAGTGGGAGAGGGTAATAAGGATGGACCTAACGAGGAGGAGAGCACTGGCCTGCAAGGGGGAGATGGCAATAAAGATGGAAATGGAGATAGGGAGAGGTGCGGCATGCCATCTATATCGGTATGAGACCCAACACACTTCCATGCTTTGTTCTTATTTCTTTAGGAATCTCTTAAAGTGCCTTCAATTATGCTTCACATCAATGACGTTTCCATTGCAAGAAAATTCGGTGGATGAATAGATGATAGAGGTCAATGGCATAACTTTTAAGTTTGGTGATCAAGTCGAACTTTGGAGGCCACATAAATGGGTTTCCAAAGCCATTCTACATGTTGTCACCAGAAACGCTCATGCCCACTGCTTAAAGCACCTAGAAACTTGTGCGAGAGTCAGCATTGTTGAGGCCATTGATTTTCAATGCTACATGCCTTTTCCCATTCCTAGCACAGAGACCATCGGAGAGTGTGTGGGTGGCTTTTTCATATGGCAGCTCATCGAGATGAAGCATTTTGTTCTAGAGGTACACATAAATGATATGTTTTTTTATATATATCATATTGTGTATATTGTTTCCATGCATACGTTAATTCTCATTAATTGTTTGCTATAGGGTGAAGGTGTTAAACATGACATGGACAAAGCACAGACTACAAAGAAATTTGTTGTTTCACATTCATCATCTATGAGGGTTCATGGATCTAGAATCACCCCTCCCGAAATACACAAGGACCCTAAGAAACATGCCATATTTTACACAGACCTGAACTCAATTACAAGGAATAGGCAGCATAGGAACTGATGAGACAAGCTTGGAATACTGATTCTACTCTGTGGGTTTCATTATTTGAATATTGAACAATTATGGTGTAGAGATACACCATTTGCATATTTTTCAACATTATGGTGCTATACATTTCATACGAGACTTTTCATGGGCTTCTTTAATTATTTTATTATTGTACAATTATGGTAAACATATATACTAATTTCATATCATTGGAACACATAATTGTTATCCATTTCATATCAAACTTCAAGAAAAATAGTCTTGTTCACTATCTATTCATATGTTTCAAACACAAATTTTACGTAACTCTTGTGTTGTCCCCTCCAGCATGCGTTTCCATTAATTTCAAAGCAATAAGACAATAATATGTTCTTGATTGGTAAACAAGTGAGAAGTATTGGTTTGGTAATTCAGTTGATGGTCTCTTCATTTAAGTTCTTTGACAATCACTTGACTTGGTATACAAGTGTTTTTCAACTCTAGTACACTGCATATTGTTTCATGTTCAGTCATCTTGCATATTGTGATAAGGACCTAAAATTGTGACTATATATAAATACAATTATATGAGTTGAAACAGTTATGAAGACAGTTCTCTTTCTATTAAAAAACACAAAACACTATTTATGCATGTTGTTGAAGGAATTCAGTATCACTGAAGTGTTTTTGTCCTCATGTTCATTTATTTATCATATATCATTCAGTTTTAAAGTTGTCGTAAGATTATGTTATCTTGTAAATATTTCATCTTTTGGGTTTCTATAATGTTCTCAGTCTCTGTGATTTTGTTATGGTCTTTATGTTCATTCATGTTAAAAATCATCAAACATGCTTGATAACTAAATTTCTCTAGAGCTTGCACATTACATTTGGTTATTAATGCTAAAGTGGCTGGTATGGGAACAATTGATGTCACCATCTATCAAGAAATTTGAGAAATTATTTTTAAAAAAAATCCATGAGGTATGGGATTTGAAACCCATCAAGTGTTAGTAATCTAGTTTTGGATTGTGATAATCCATACAAGTGGAAAGAATGATATACTAATTTTTGAAATGCACCATTTGTAATGCATATTATATATATAACTACCTAAAAAATATGTTGGGTCTCAATCCTGGAAACATAAAAATAAGGACTATCCATGAGTCACTCACAAGATCAAATCAACTTCTGAATGAACAAGTGAAATGCCTCAAGAAAAGAATGATGAAAATCAAACTAATGTCAACAATTGCAAAGGTGATTACAATAGGCCCATCAAAATATCTCAATCAAGTAATGCACCCTTGATTCTGATTATGTGCCCTCAACCATATGGTAATGACAACAATGTGTTTGGTGAAGTATTCATTTTCATGATGTACCCTTACCCAAATTCCAATGACAAAGCAAATCATGTATTGGTGGATTAGAAAACCCTATTCATCCTTCTGGAAAACCTTTAAAGTAAGGTATTATGTCTCAATATTCTAAAACACCACTCTCTATGAGTTGTTTATCCTCTACAAACTTAGTTGTTCAAACCTCTTCTCCATTTAAGGAGGGTAATTTACTTCTAAAAAAATATTTATCTTGGAGTATTTTCTCCATATAACTTGAATTGGTTCTTGTATAATAGTTTGTATACATAACTGTTTCAGGATGGAAAACACACTAGGTTGCCCAAACTTTGCAAATCTTGTTCAAAGATGGTAGTTAGTGTTATGCACATAGTAAGAAGACAATGTATTGAAGTTGAGCTTCAGAATTTTTAACAACCCTTACTTTTAGAAAAACACTCTTCTTTGATATCTACCCATATGTTTCCAACACATTATTTACATAACAGTTGCATCATCGAAAACACAGTGGGTTGTGACTCACTTATTATTTTATGCAAGCTGTGAGAAATGAATGTTTTGAAGTTCACGTTGTTTTTTAACAACACTTACTTTGAGAAAAACACTCTTTTTCAATATCTGCTCATATGTTTCCAACATAAAATTTACATAATAGTAGCACCATGGAAAACATAGTGGGTTGTGGCTCCTTCTTATTTTTTTTGAACTATAACAAAATAATGTTTTTAACTTCACTTTCTTTCTTTATGACACCCCTTACTTTAAGAAAAACAGTCTTGTTCACTATCTGTTCATATATGTTTCCAACACAAATTTTACTTAACTGTTGCAGTATGGAAAACACATTGGGTTGTCCTATACTTTAGAAATCTTGTTCAAAAACAACAATTCGTGTTATGCACATAGTAAGAAGACAATGTATTGAAGTTGAGCTTCATAATTTTTAACAACCCTTACTTTCAGCAAAAAACTCTTCTTCGATATCTGCCCATATTTTTCCAACACATTATTCACATAACAATTGCATCATGGAAAACACAATGGGTTGTGGCTCACTTATTATTTTATGCAGGCTATGAGAAATGAATGTTTTGGAGTTCACGTTGTTGTTTTTTAACAATACTTACTTTGAGAAAAACACTCTTTTTCAATATCTACTCATATGTTTCCAACAAAAAATTTACATAATAGTAGCATCATGGAAAACACAGTGGGTTGTGGCTCACTTATTATTTTTTCCAGATTATAACAAAATAATGTTTTAAACTTCACTTTCTTGTTTTATGACACCCCTTACTTTAAGAAAAATAGTCTAGTTCATTATCTATTCATATGTTTCCAACACAAATTTTACATAACTGTTGCAGGATGGAAAACACATTGGGTTGTCCCAGAATTTCCAAATCTTGTTTGAAGACAATAGTTAGTGTTATGCACACTATAATAAGACAATGAATTGAAGTTGAGCTGCATATTTTATAACTACCCTTGCTTATAGGAAACAATTGATGAAATTGCAGGGGTCAAACAACTCAAGTCACTATGCTTTATGCAAACAAGTCAGATGAATAAATTGGAAAACTCCACCTTTCAACCAAGAACAAATGACTGACAGAAACCAATCCCCGACTTAAACATCTTCATATGTGAACTTTCAAAATAGACTATCCTTAACTGGCCTAATTAGGTTTCCTTTAATCATTCAATTTGTCAGACAACAACAAAAGACTCTCACACTCTTAACTTAGTTCCATGGCATGTAAAATACTCTGTTTGAATGAATCTTCAATGTCTTTTTAGCCTTTCAAGGAAGGAAACTTTAAACACTCCACATACTGTTCAATCTACACCTTTTGAGAATTATGTCTTGAAAGGACAGTCAATTAATGGTCTCCAAATACTCATAAATTCACCAATCCATATCTTGGAATGGAGTCACCTATGCCCAAAACCCTCTACAAAACAAAATTAATTACACAACAAGGACTGATATTCCACAAACAAAACTCATCAAGTCACGAATGTACAAAGATATTTACAGATTTTGAAATTCCATTTCAATATCCTTATACATTTCCAAGAGAAGATGCATAAGAAAATTTGTAGAATGGAAAACATAGACTGTAAAAAAATAGTGTATTCAAGTTCACCATCAAATTTTATAAGAACAATGTGCATCACACAATGAAATGTAAAAACATTTTGAGTCAATATTATACAATTTGAAGAAAATTACAATGCACATTTAATACTGGTAACACTGAGGACTATGTGAACCATTTACGAACAAGTATAATTTATCTGTTCTCGGCATCTAGAAGCATTTTTCACACTCTGATTGTCAAGGTGGAATTGATAGCATACAATGTTGGCACCCCGTAATTCTCATGTAGTAGCGTGAGGAGGGTCAGACATGGTGGATCTCAAACCTGACAATGTGGTTGAATTTGAACACGGCCGGCAACCATTCCTCCACAGGACCTTTGTGATTACGAATTAGAGATTCCCCCTTGAGGAATCTCATAAACCTCATGCTCAGCTAATCTGTAAGATTGTGCCTATGTATGATAATTTTTGGTTTAATGCACACCTTCCATATGCATCTAGCTATGAAAAGGTCTTGAATTTATCGGTAAACAGACATTGACCAATCACATAAATTGAAAATGTCTATTTGTAGATTGTAATATTGAATGTCCATGCCCATATGTTCCCATACACCAAAGATTTTGTTGAATAAGTGAGCATAATTATCATAGTACAAATTTGTGTGGTTTGGCCCTTTTCTATTAATTCTCCTTAACATCTTTTCCTGCAACCTGTACGGGAGGCTAAGTTCCTCAATTCGAGCAAGAATATTGCATGGCAGATACGGGTGGTAGTTGGTCAACCAACTAGCCACCCATGCTTGAGAACTATGGGACATCTTCTATAGAACTACAACAACAGGTTATAAAATTCTTGAAATGAAAGACAAAACAACTTTTTTAGAAGGTAGACCTACATTCTCTAATTAGAAAGACATTATCAATGCAATGGAAATAGTAAAAAAATAAGTGAGCAAAGTGGAAGATATAGATAATGTATGCACTAAAGAGATTGTACCTATTGTTTTGAATTGAATGAGACAGCACGTGCAGTATCTCCAATGGGCATATGGCAACGCACGATTCGAACAGTGGGAAGAACAATGCTTGAAAGGAAAGAGAACAAAAATTTCAGCACATACAACAACATTCTCTAATTAGAAACACACGAAACAGTTGCTAAAAAAAATTGAAAGCAAAAGAAAACTTTTCAGAACTAAGTAATTGTGTATGGACGGTGTCTTTTCCAACATGGAAAATAATTTGAGCATTCTATTTGTTGCAATCACATGAGTTGAACTAATGAATTGTAGAAAATATATTTCTATTACAAACACAAAATGCACATCACAGTTGTAGGATGGAAAACACAATGGGTTGTGCCTGATATTTTTATTTTCTACAAATTGTAACAAAACAAGGTCTTGAAGTTCACCTTCTTGTTTTGTGGCAACCCTTTCTTTCACAGAACATTTCATTTTAATATGTTTTCATATGTTTCAAACACAAAATGCACATAACAGTTGCACGATGGAAAAAACACTCAAATTTTTCAACTTAACTATCTGAAACTCTTAACAAGCCCTACAAATAATCACAGTTGCACAATGGAAAATGCAATGGTTTGTTCTTGACATTTTTATTTTTTGCAGACTGTAACAAAACAAGGTCTCGAAGTTCACCTTCTTGTTTTGTGGCAACCCTTTCTTTCACAAAACATTCCATTTTAATATGTTTTCATATGTTCCAAACACAAAATGCACATAATAGTTGCATGATGGAAAACACACTCAAATTTTTCAACTTAACTATCTGAAACTCTTAACAACCCCTGCAAATAATCACAGTTGCAGGATGGAAAACATAGTGGGTTGTTCCTGACATTTTTATTTTCTGCAAACTATAACAAAACAAGGTCTCGAAGTTCACCTTCTTGTTTTGTGGCAACCCTTTCTTTCACAAAACATTCCATTTTAATATGTTTTCATATGTTCCAAACACAAAATGCACATAACAGATGCACGATGGAAAACACACTCAAATTTGTCAAATTAACTATCTGAAACTCTTAACAACCCCTGCAAATAATCACAGTTGCAGGATGGAAAACATAGTGGGTTGTTCTTGACATTTTTATTTTATGCAAACTGTAACAAAACAAGGTCTCGAAGTTCACCTTCTTGTTTTGTGGCAACCCTTTCTTTCACAAAACACTCCATTGTAATATGTCTTCATATGTTCTAAACACAAAATGCACATAACAGTTGCACGATGGAAAACACACTCAAATTTGTCAACTTAACTACCTAAAACTCTTAACAACCCTTGCAAATAATCATCATTGTAGAGACCCATTTCAGTCCCCCTCAACATACTTGAAACCCACATATGGCTCTTTTGGAATAACTTGCACAAAAACAAGAAATAACGTTGTTAACAAGGCCAATTACGCCAAATTTTAGAAAACACGCCACTCAAATCACACAACCAGCCCATGAAACCAATGGGGCAAGTCTCACAAGCCCTCAAAACCACCAAATCCACACTTGGAATGCAAAGACTGTCTATCCCAAACACCTATTCTTGAAACCCTTGTTTCAAGCAATTAACATGAGGGTAACTTGGAAAACTATATTCGACTCTTTTTGAAACCTTCAAACCAACTCAAACACCTTTATTCAGGCATGTACATGCTTAAAAGAACAAGGGATATTACTACCCTCACCTTTTTTATGAAACCCTAACCTTAAACCTTGCTTGTCATGCTCTTTTCCACTCACAGTCTACAGGGGCAGCAACTCAAACCACCTAATACCTTTCTCCCTTCAAAAAACCATCCTCCCAACAACAAAACCTAACCTATCAGAATCGTTCCCTGAGCGACGGAGATCAAATCGCTGATTACATCCATTGCATCACACATCTTTCATAAGGCAACTTTTAGGTGAAATATGGTGGGTTTAGTAAGTGAATGTCTATCAAACTTGGGGGCAACAAAGTTTAAGGTAAGATTAATTTTTTGCAAGCTTAATTAGTCATGCTTGAAGAATGTTTTAGGCTTAATTATTTTGTTTGTAAAATAGGCCTATTTGGGGGTCCACGACAATGAAGAAGAGCATGTTTGAAGTGTTTGTTCCATTAGGTATTTGTTGTTCCAGAAAATCATTTGTGCCAATTTTTACATATCACAAATTGAGATGCTATTGTTTTGATAAGGATGATTGAAAACATGACTCTACCACTGGAAATGCACTCAATTAGCCCAAATTTACAAAGGAGCAGATCTTAAATCATTATCAAAACACCTAACGACTTGAAACAGTCCTTTGACAACTCTCATAACTTAGGAATCATCTACTTTTACGAATACAAAGGCTCAAGCCAACATTGATCTACTAAACCCTTACTTTATGCACAAAAAAAGCTCTATCAAATGAGGCTTTAATAGAATACTATATTCCAAACCTTCCCATGCTCTACCACCATATGAAACATGTTTACACATTTCTGCCCATGCTTTAGGAACAAACTTTTAGCCCCTTTGAATGCACTTTCCTCAGTTACCAACTTGTACACATCCTTTTTCATTGGAAATCTTTTGTATTTTCTAAAGATCGGCAACCAAACATTGAATGGTTTGCTTCCCCTACATGATTCTACAGATACACTTCTTAAATTACATAACTTCATACCAAAAATTGGACTTATGTAAGAAAATTTATTAAAGTCGAACCATACCTTCCATTGGGTTTACACCCACGAAAGATAGTCGTCGGTGAGGACTCCTTTCCTAAGATTGGAATGTTGAAGTGAACAAAAAAATCCATAAAAGAAATCATAAAGTTTATGATGTGGTACAAGCACATACTGGAAAAAAGGAATCTGCAATACCATTTCCTATTACAATAAAGAAATTGAAATGGGTTTTCTCATACTCACCTGTATTAGATGTTGTATCCTCTGCCACATCCATAGCAGTTGCACTTGAAGTCTCACATTGCATATTGACATTCAAATTCAAACTATTGTTCACAGACAATGAAAAGGAGTCACCCAAAGGGGTTTGGTGATCTGACTATTATGCAGAATGCTTCGTACATCGGGTTGGACATCGATGACGATCCCTGGTTGCACTAAACCATGGATGCATGTCAACGGTGGTAGTTGCAGCTTGATCAAGATCTAGAATGAATTCAAATGGAAATGCATTTGATTGTCATAGGTCCTCTACAAACCTATCGATGCATTTTTCATATGACTGCACCTATTGTAGAGATTGTACATGAGTCATAGAAGGAGCTTGCCTAGGGGTCAGAACATTAGGATTGTTTTCTTCTACGGCCCCCACTGACAATGTCTCATTCAAATCTATGTCTGTATCAATTGGTTGACCTCCCCCATCTAAATGAGGACACAAAAGATATTTGTATTAGGCTGTAGAAAATGAAAAACACAATTGACTCCAATAAAGTAATGCAATTCGAATTGAGATTCACTTACCATGGACCACCCCTTCAATGGCAGATGATCTTTTAATCAAGTGAGCAACCTTGATGACATGTTTGCAAGTGTTCCCCTACAAACTCCAAGGGCAATCAAAAACAAAAAGGTGCTCCCCAAATTTCCAAACAAGGTAGTGCATTAACCTACTTTGACTTTTCACCCAGTACCATCCAGGATTTGTTTCATCGAGAATACAGTCATCGTCTGGAATTGCCTTGGCCCGTTCCACACTAGATCACATATTTAAATAATTTTTGTTCGTCAAAAAACCATAATTCTGCAAATTTTCATTTTTCCTATACAATGGTTCCATTTTATACACAACTGTGTAATACAAATAGTCCATTCTCCTATTGCATTTTTTTGAACGATTGCATAAGTACCGAGTTTTTATTATGCAATGGTACAACTCAATGGTTGCATTCGTATCCTGCTTGGCATGTGGGAATAGTCTGTAATTTTTTTCCCACGTGGTTGCGAAAAAAAACATCCAATAGTCAAGTAAGCCACAACATATTAGATGTGACATCAAAGAATTTGAATGGTGTGAATCATGCGAGGTGATGAAAAATTGTCAACTCACTAATTTGACCTTCTCCTTCGCACCAAGTCTTCTTGAAGTACTCTAAGAATCGGGGCTGATCATTGAACTCCTGAAAGAAAGAGTTCAATAGTTGAGTGACGCAATCTTTGATGTCAATGATTTCCATCATGATCATGCCAAGACTGAAAAAGACTTCCATTGCCCTTTCCTTGGCTACATACTTATATGCATTTTTTAGCCAAGCCCTTTTGACATGCCAAAGGCATAGAAGCACACGACATTGAAAGACAACCCTAATAGATAATGCAAATGATATTGTTTACCACTCGACTGCATGAGAAAGGTACACAAATGAAGAAAGGGATGCACCTACTGTATGGCTTGGATCTCTGCAGTCGCATCATCAATCAAAAATGAATTGATTCTCCAATCAGGCCTGGCTCTTCTTCCACGTTCGAGCAATACACGTAGCCACATAGAGATGTCCTCGATCTTTTTTCGTGAGGAGACAACCCATGCAACTGGCACACCTCTTTGTTGCTCGTCAAAAATGAGGAGAGTATATAATGGGTATTGTAGAGAGAACAACTCGATGTGAGCATTGTGAATTTTGCAGCCAAGAAGATCATTGGAAACACGACAAACTATTTGTCAATGTTTGTAAGGCCTCACCTCATATTTGTTAGTTGTGAACATGGAATCCATCGAGATGACTAAATTGTGCAAGCAGCTAACCATCCTATCCAACATCCATGGAGTCTGAACCCCGATAACAAAAGGCGTATTGTTCCCATTAGGTCATTGAAAGTAGAAGAAGTTTTCAAATTCCTGTCCATTCCACAGTAGGATACTTGTCAAATCAACTTTGTGTTTTTGTGTGTGAGTAGAACACACCTTTTTCCAAGCATCCATTACATCCTTTCTTGTAAAGAATTCATCTCTCTTGGACATCATGCCACATAACACAAGATCATTGATGTGTCTATTCATTATTGCATTGACATTGACGTCCATGAGAAAAAGGCTTTCAATATATCTTTTGCACTCTGTGGATAGATTAGCGGCAAACATAGAACACTTCTCTTCACTTGTGTCATGAATTCCATGGAAAAATTCACCGTTTTTATCTATGTGGAACATTTCTTTGTAGATAATATAGGCAGCATCGGGTTTGCCTTCCATAACCTTTACCATGAAGTGGTATTGACAACCTCGCATTTGTATAAATGTCTTATGTCGTTTCTTACTTGGTGGAGGCCGGTCTCTCTTATCTTTAGGACCGTATTGACACCAGTAGCTGTGAGAAAGGTATCATCTCATCATGTTCAACCAAGAGAGAGTAAAATATCATTTGACCATAGAAATGAATGTCGATATATATAAACCTCTTATACAAAAAAAAAATTCTATAAGTTTTGTCATAGACAAGACACGAGGTGGTAGGCTCTCTTATTTTCTTGTCCAAAAATTTGGTTTCTACACCTTCAACGGACGTTTCACCATGAATGAACTCATCAAGTCTCGTAAGAGGAATTGCTGCAACAAGGTCAGGGAACTTATCCTTGTTGACGAAAATAGTAGCCCATTCCAAATTGGAAGACAAAAAAGGAGAGCCTCCATTTTGTACATCTTGCACCTGCAATTCGTCTAGTTTCTTCCATTTCAAACCTCTCCCCATTCTAGGAAATCACAACATTGGATGAATACTTAAAATTAGTGTGGATTGTGTGAAGAAAAAGAAACAAATCATTCATTAAACATAGATAAACTGTGCTTGCATTGCTCTCACCCACATGAAACCAATAGGACATTCCGGCTTCAACCGAGGAAAATTAAAGGTGATAGATTCAATCAAGCTATGCATAAAATATAACACAAACGGATGTTGGAAATTAGACAGTCCAACAACCTATTGAGAAAATGTGTCTCAACTTCCAACTTGAAGCCCCTATTTTCATGCCTTGGCAAAATTCTGGTGTTTCTATAGTTTACCGTCGTACCGCACCTGGCTTCATCCCAGCCTCAACTACTTTACCGTGGCGGTCATCTCTTACTCTGGTGGTACTGTAGTGGCTGTAGTTGACCTCGTTTCACTTGTCTGGTCGGTCACCACCATACTGCAGGCGGTTATGTCCTTGACCGCGGTGGTTACGATGTGATCGCCTATGGTCAGCCTAGCCATTATCGTCGTACCGTAGGCGGTTAAGTCCCTCACCGTGATGATCACGATGAGACCGCCAATGATCTGGCTGACGGTCATCGCTCTATCATGGGGTGGTCTTTCGACCCCCATGCTAGCGCGGTTTGATCGCTAGTGGTCTGGCTGACAGTCACTACTCTACCGCAGGGTGGTCTGTCAACCCCCATGGTAGTGCGGTTTGACTGTCGGTGGTCCCTTAGACTGGTTACCTCATTGTCATGGCTAGTGTCAACCCGAACGGCAGTAGCGCGAGACAGTTAGTGGTGTCTAAGGGGTGAGCTCAGTCGAGCTCACCACATTATCGCGGGCCGACTTGGCTGGTGCTCCAGTAGCTTGGGTAGGTCTTGGACGAGCTCAGTTGGCCAAATCACCATACCATGGATGGGTCAGTTCAACTCGGAAGTAGCACAGGTAAGCTTGTGGGAGCTCGCCAGAGCTCACCGCTTTATCGTGGGTGGGTCATCTCAGCTCGGCGGTAGTGTCTTGGATGGGTCAAGTGGGCTCGGACCAGTGTTTGACCAAGTTAGACTCGATGACAGAAGCAATGGGTGAATGCAAGATGGACATGTGGCTCAGTGTTAGATTGATGATTGGTTAGAAACCAAAGAAGTAATTGTAGTAGGTGCAAGCTGACTTAGGCTAGCGAATAGGACCTAATTTGGGTGATGGCATTAATGCCTGGGTGGGTCGATGCAGGGATATCGACATGGGTTGATCGATTGCATGATTGGATTAGAGATTCATTTACCTAGTGATTGGCAATTGATTGATAACAATTGAATGCAACGTATGAATTATCAAGTCAAGTAAAATATTGCATGTTGTAGAGTTTTTTGAACTATATGTGAGTGTTAACATTGTAATAGTGAGATAGGACAGTAAGTTCTATTGTGAGCTTATCGGAGAAGACTAAACATTATATGTAACTATTTTGTTACTGTAATACAAATGTCTTGATTTTGTGTGGTGGGTTTTTTACCTGTAAAGGTTTTCCCACGTATATCTTGTGTCAACTGTGAATTCTTATTTTTGTTATCTATTTTACTGGTTGTATTCATCTCAAGTAGTTTTATAAAGCTATTAGAACATATTTATGCTCTTCTCCTCTGTTGTATTAGTGTTAAGGGAATGTATTCCACACTATTGGGTCATTAGAACCTGTATGTTTTTTCCTTCATAACCCAACACTATGTTTTTCGAATCACAATTATTTTGTGCACTTTTCTTTCAATCATGTGAAATTCAAACACAACAATGGAATGTGTGGTTTGGAAGACATTCATACTGTCTTGTAACATTCCATGTTGCAAAACTGTAGGTGTTAAGAATCAAGCAACCTACCATGAGACAACCCTTGACATTTGAACATGGAGATTCAAATAATTGAAACCCAACACTGTGTTTTCTGAATTACAATAATTTTCTGCACTTTTCTTTCAATCATGTGAAATTCAAACACAACAATGAAATATGTGATTTTGAATACATTCATACAATTTTGTAACATTCCATGTTTCAAACCCGTAGGTGTTAAGAATAAATCAACCCACCATGAGACAACCCTTCACATTTAAACATGGGCATTCAAATTATTGAAACCCAACACTGTGTTTTCCAAATCATATTTCATTTTTCCAATTGATTTTGTCAATCATTCAAAAGGTAAACACAACAATGGAATGTGAGATTTGGAAGACATTCATACTATTTTGTAACATTCCATGTTGCAATACCATGGGTGTTAAGAAGCAAGCAACCTAACATGAGATGACCCTTTACAATTAAATAGGGAGATTACAATAACTGAAACCCAGCACTATGTTTCCCATTCACAATTATTTTGTGCAGTTTTTTTTTCAATCGACTAAAATTTTAACACAACAATGGAATGTGTGATTTGGAAGATAGTCCTACTGTATTGTAACATTCCATATTGAAAAACCATAGGTTTTAACAAGCAATCAACCCACCATGAGACAACCCTCTACATTTAAACAAGGAGATTGAAATAACTGAAACCCAGCACTATGTTTCCCATTCACAATTATTTGCAGTTTTTTTTTCAATCAACTAAAATTTAAACACAACAATGGAATGTGTGATTTGGAAAACATTCATACTATTTTGTAACATTCCATGTTGCAAAAATGTGGGTGTTAAGAAGCAAGCAACCCACCATGAGACAACCATTTAAGAAACAAGCAACCAACCATGAGACAAGGAAAGATAAACAACAGACTAATTTCACAAGATGATTTCTTTTAGAATTCACAGATTCAGCAAATATCATATTGAAGAATGATCACAGAAGCACAAAGACATTTGCGATCAAGAAAATATTAACAAACTCAAAGATTCAATCTTATTTCCTTTTTTCTCAATACAAAATATGGGTTCAAAGGCTCCATGGTTGCGTAACAAAATTGTCTAAAAATAGAAAATGCCCTTCTCCCCCCTTTTCCTCTCTTTCTTTCCTCCCCTTTTTTTTCTCCAATAATTGTTTGCAATCCTCCTTAAAAATGGCCAAGGTTGCAATAATTCATTAAGAATGGACATTGTTTCCATTACACCCTAGGATTTCGGTCACTATTCATAATTACAAAATTTTCATGCATGTAAAGTAAAGATTCAGTTTATGTCTAAAGAAACTGTTTTCATTGATAGTTGCATAAAGAAACCAAGTTTGCTAAACAACCGGAAGAGCTGGAGCCCAAAAAATCTCCGCAAGCATTTCATTAAGCAAATTATTAAATTTGGCTCGCTCTTCCTCTATATCTAAGACAGAGATCACCCTCCAATATTCAGCGTAGCTGGACTTTTCCTTCCATGCAAGCGAACGTAGCTCAGAAAAAATGTTGAGTTGTTCCTCCTCAAGCCACATTAAATTAGGCTGAATGATTGGTACTAGCTCAATTTCCCATTCCACAACTTCACCAAGAAGCACCATGTCGAAGAAAACCTAGGATCAAAAATTTTCCACCTTTGCAAAACTGTGGGTGTAAAGAAGCAAGCAACCAAACATAAGAAAACCCTTTACATTTCAAGTGGATGATTAAAATAACTAAAACCCAACACTGTGTTTCTCATTCATAATTATTTTGTAAAGTTTTTTTTTCAATGGTGCAAAATTTAAACACAACAATGGAATGTGTGATTTGGAAGACATTCATATTGTTTTGTAACATTCCATGTTAAAAAATTGTGGGTGTTAAGAATCAAGCAACTAACCATAAGACAACCCTTTACATTTAAACAAGGAGATTCAAATAACTGAAACCCAACACTGTGTTTCCCATTCAAAATTATTTTGTGCAGTTTTCTTATCAATAGACTGAAATTTACACACAACAATGGAATGTGTGATTTGGAAGACAGTCATATTGTATTGTAACATTCCATATTGAAAAACCATGGGTTTTAAGAAGCAAGCAACCCACCCTGATACAACCCTCTACACTTAAACAAGGAGACTCAAATAATTGAAACCCGGCATTGTGTTTCCCATTCACAATTATTTTGTGTAGTTCTTTTACTGAAACTCGGCACTGTGTTTCCCATTCAGAATTATTTGGAGACTTGCAAAATAGAATAACAATTGAACTAATATATTGGAGGCTAAATACTTCAATGGGTTACTTGTTATTGATTTTCCAAATTTGGATAACTTATATAATGTCTTACTTATATGAATTAAAGTAAAAAATTATAGATAACTCATAAGAAAGAGACCAAATTGAAATGTAGGAAATGGGTTGAAAGCTAGATTTCGGTATGATTCTTGGTTGGGAAACACTCTCCATAATTTTTGAATCCCTTGTTTAGCTATCAAGAATGGTCTTTCTTCTTCATTTTGATAGTGTGTGGCTAATTACTAGGAATATGGTACTTAATGTAGAAATTTGATTAATTTATTTACTCCTCTCAATCATCTCAATTAAGAGGTTATTAGCTACCTTATAGAGAAGTTAAAGATTTCTATATAGTCTAGTTTAATAGGAAAAAATAGACCATTTGGTTGGGTTCTTCCATATGGAAGTGTACTATTGCATCTACTTATCTCCTTTAACATGATATACATGTTGAGGTTTTGGAAAAGAAGAAGATTTTGAACAATAATATATTACATAAATTCAATGACATCTAGCAGGTTGCTTGTTAGAGTAAATTATTGATTATTGATAATCTTAAAAATAGAGCCATTACAATCCCCAATGGGTGTGATCTTTGTGAAAATAATGTTGAGTCTATTTTTCACATTTTTCTAGAATATTTATTCTCCTACTCTATCTAAATATCAAGTTTTCACTCTTAATGATGAATAGAGATTCCCTCGGTATTTTAAACTACCTCAATTACCTTTCTCCCCCTCTTGGAATATCTTAAAAATTATTAAAAGCCATAAGAAAATTCACTCCATAAATGAGGAAACAATTGATCATCTCTACCATGGAGGTAGTGGAAAAACTATTTCTTTAGACAATATGAGTTGTTTTATGGAAAACGTCGCATTGGTATGATGGAAAAAAAATTCCTAGTAAAATTACTTGTGGAATAATTATGAGAAGTGGGGTTGATTGCAATTATGTGATCTTGGGAAAATTATTGAATGACTTGATAATAATTGAAGTTTATCAAAATATTTATTTGGGTTACTCCTTTAGATTTATCACAATCTACAACTTCGAGGTCAATGATATCACCATTTTTCTCTTTATTTATAAAGGATACTACCTATCAATCAATCTCCTTATTGATCCCTCTTTGGGAATCAACTTCTTTCATTTTTTCCAATGAGACTTAATAATTTCATCATTTTCTACTTGTTTATGGACTAGTACATTTGGAAGATTATCACGGGAGATGAGAGACTATGAATAGAGGCTTATTATTGTCAATAATACAATAAAAAAATTACTATTTGGCAAGCCTTGCGAAGGGTGAGCTAAATCCATTTATATAATACATAGATAGTTACGATCCATTAGTTCATATAAATTTCATTGTACAATGGAAGAGTAAGAATGTTATTTTGAGGGATCTAAAATTTTAAGACTCTAAAGAGTTCAATATTGTAGTTTCTAGCATGTCTAAGAAAAGAGCCAAGACCCATCAAGCAAGCAAATGTGAAATAAAAGAAAACATTGACACTTTCATAAAAGGCTTTGAGAAGCTCATTAAATGATAATTAAGATATCTCAAGGAGGCTCTTCCTTAAAATGAATTCAACTTCTTTCTCATTAAATATTTTACCCTAAATGAGAAGTATAAATTATCTATCTTTTGTTAAATAACTTTACCTTTGTAAACAATATAAGGCATAATTACCTAGTATGCTTTGCTTTGTAGCTTTCATTATGTAGAGAGAAATAAGTCATGAGTGAGATTCTAGATAAGAAAAAATGGTCCACTACACCAAGTTTTTATAATTTAACTTTATAATTTTGATAAATCCAATTCCTTACTTCTCAAATCCAACTATAGGGTGGTTGTTAATGAAAAAGTGCTCTTATTTTATAAGAATCAAGTCTCTTTTATGTGGGAAAAGATTCTCTAACCCCGAAAAAATGTGATCACTAAAATTTCTCCGTATAGTTCCCATATTTTTAAATCTTGCAAGAGGTCTAGTCTTGGTGAGGAAACTACAAATGATCCCACTAAATCTTCACTATTCCTAGTGTTATCTTCTTTAAACTTATTAGACCTATAGGTAGAGCTAGTATTAGTAGAAGTCCTACCCCCTCTAATATTAGTGTTGAGGTGATCCATCTAATGTTTCCCCTATTGATATCATTTCCCCTCCCTCTAATACAAAAGGAAAATACGTAGATATCATTGGTTCTTCAATTGAGTTTATTGATAACCCTAGATTTAAGAATATATAAACAACTACTAAAAGGAATAATAATTATATCAAGGAGACTATGGCCTAAAATGAAATCACTCAAGGTTTTAATCTTCAACATAGATTCCTAAAGTGGTTCAAGAATGAAATTGAGAATGAAATTAAGGATGGAGAAAATTCATAAATAGGTGATAATGGATGTTACTAAAATTGAGATTAAAGTGGGATTGTTTAATAAGGATTGTACAAATACATTGCTTGGATTAAGATTCTATTTATATTGTAATCATATTTCTATCTCATGCATCTCGAACACTCTTAGAAATGTGAATTTGGATTCTTATAGTGTATAATTATAGAGGTATCTTCTATTTATATTCTAATATTAACCTTGGCATTATTTTTCGTATTACATTTGACTTTAGACTCATTTAAAGTTTCTTAAGTACTAGAAGAAGAAGTTGAGAATCTTGTCATAAAAATGGGTCCTACATGTGTTAGTGGCTCCAAAATAGAGAACTATATTTAGGGATTTAATCCATAAGATAGTTATGGGTTGAACATGTCTTTGCGATTTTATTTTGTATTTAGGGTATCATTGATTGAGCCCATATGGCGTCCATGTGAATTCATTGATGTCCAAGGTGGGTATTGGATTTTTTCATGTACTAAGGCCTTGGTCTATTATTTTGGTGAAAAAATTTATGGCTTTTGTCTCTTTTTTAATGAATTAGTAGTATAAGATAGTAGTTTAATATCATTTTTTGCAGTTTTTTTTTCAATGGTGCAAAATTTAAACACAACAATGGAATGTGTGATTTTGAAGACATTCAAGAAACTGAAATACTCCACATTGTGTTTCCCAAATTTCAAATTAAAAGATCTTGTAAAACCCTCTACATTTATACAAGGAGATTCAAATAACTGAAACCCAGCACTGTGTTTCCCATTCAGAATTATTTTGCACAATTTTTTTATTGAAACCTAGCACTGCGTTTCCCATTCAAAATTATTTTTCGCAGCTTTTTTTTCAATGGTGCGAAATTTAAATACAACAATGGAATGTGTGATTTTGAAGACATTCAAGCAACTAAAATACTCCACATTGTGTTTCCCAAATTTCAAATTAAAAGATCTTGTAAAACCCTCTACATTTAAACAAGGAGACTCAAATCATTGAAACCCAGCACTGTGTTTCCCATTCAAAATTATTTTGTACAGTTTTTTTATTGAAACCCAGCACTATGTTTCCCATTCAGAATTATTTTTTGCAAAAAAAAATTTCAATGGTGCGAAATTTAAACACAACAATGGAATGTGTGATTTTGAAGACATTCAATAAACTGAAATACTCCACATTGTGTTTCCCAAAATTCAAATTAAAAAATCTTGTAAAACCCTCTGCTTGCAAAAAAATTAACCCACCTCGATTTGGTTTGTATTCTCCTCCAAATCCTCCACATGCACTCCATGCTTCAGCTTATTTGGCTGGTATTCTCCTCAAAGTCGTCCACATGCACTTAGACCTTCATCTTTCCCTTTCAACGTGCAGATAGGAAACAAAACAAATAGTATTTTCACCTTGCTTTCTTGAAATAGAAAAGTCCCATGTCATTCCCTTCCACTTTTCCCACGCCAAACAAAAGAAACTTGTCGACAAAGCTAACCCGCCCGCTTTTTCACTCGGCAATGGGCAGGAAAATGCACCTGATGGCGTCGTTAACTCCTGCTTGACCATCGCTCCAATGTTTCATCTTGTCCACAGGTTTCAAGCGTCTAGCGGGCCCCATACTACGATGTTTCTTCATGTTATGTATGTATCCACATATGTTTTTATGTATGTTTTTCATGCATTTTTCGATGTACATAGGTGAATTTTGTCTAGGAGTTAGTCGTCTCCATCTATATACCAAATAATTAAAAACCATTATGATATAGTGGTCATTTAACACATGAGAAGATGCGGTTGACAATTATGAAACAAGGCAACCCCATCACACTCAATGCTGAAAACCCTCTTTTTAACTTGTGTTTATTAACTTTGTTAACACTACAAGCTAGAGTACTCCCAATCGAGACTTTCCTGTAGACACTCTTGGGACACGAAGCTTTGAATGGTGAGGGGCTTGTGGCAGATGCCCAAGTGCTTCTTGTAGCATCCATAGGGGCTACTGCTAGGAACACAATCTTCCATAACATACTGTCCACCAGAAATTCCATGGAAACAATTTCGTTTTACAGGACAAAATTGGAGATCAAAAGAGTTCATGTCCAAACTTTTATTTGTCAATGTACAATTTTTATTTTTACCAACTTTTTTGGAGGGGCTTAAGGAATAGCACAGGGATGTTTCTGAGGTGTCCCCAATATGGGGAAACATGAAAAAAAATGGGACACTTTCCCAAGTTTCCTTGATATTAGCATGTCAGTCTCCAAAACCATAAGAGATAAGGAAATCAATCTCTCTCAAATTCTAGAGGAGGAAATTTGGGAGGTTGAAGAAAATGATAGAGTGGACAAGTGGCATGGGCCAAATTGAATATGGTTGTGATTAGCTTGATGGATATCTATGAGCTTTTCCAGTGAAACTTTACATTCTATATTATGAAGTTAAAAATAAAGAAGTAAGTTGTTGAAGAGAATTTAAAAGTTTTTCCTTGTTCTTTTGTTTGGTGTTCCTATCAGAGCTGTTAAGATGTAATAAAGCAGCAAAAGATTTAGAGCTAGACTTTGTGATACTTGTCTTATTTTATGTTTTCTCTGTACCCTGGTGGTCTCGGACTGTCAAAGAGTTTTTTTCATGTGTATCTATGCTTTGGAGTTTTAACCCTTTTGTTCCAATAAAATTTACCCCTAAACCAAAAAAAATCCATAATGTTAACAAATAAAATTTAAGCTACCAATTCTGCTACTGGTTTGGGTTCAAGTTTAGGGCTTCAATTCACATTCGATCAAAAATAAAATTGGGGTTGGGTTTATTTTAGGTTTTTCCAAACAAAAACATATAAAAAATATAAATATATATATTTGCAGCCTAATAACAAAAACATACCTATTTCATAAATATATCATTTTCAAGTAGGAAAATTAATTTTGAGGTTTTAAAACTACCTTGTTGAAACTTTGCAGTACTACCCTTTTCCTTAGGCGATATCAGATTTTGAAGCTTCTCTAACAACCTCATCACCCATCTTGTCACTGCAAGACTATCATTAGTTTATTTATGACTTCCTTGTAGATTTTGAAGGAAGTTCATATGCATTTCATCAGCCATCTCTTACTCCCTTAATTATCAATTACAAATTTTCTTTCAAGAGGGTTATTAATAAGCTCTTTACTTTTCTTCCATTGTAAATACCTTTTTTCCCTTTTGCATAGCTTCATAAATAGTTTAGGGTTAAGGTTACAAATAGGGTCATATTTAGGGTTACAACTAGAATTAGTGTTAGTTTTAGAATTTGGGTTAGGGTTAGAGATAGATTTAGAGATAGGGTTGAAGTTAAAAATAATGTTAGTGTGGGGTTAAGATTAGGGTTAGGGTTAGAGTTAAAGTTAAAGTTAGAGTTAGTGTTGGTTTTAAGATTGGGTTAGGATTAGAATTGGGGTTATGATTAGAATTAGGGTTAAGGTTAGAGTTAAGATTTAGGGTTGCGATTAAAGTTAGAATTATTATTAGCTTTAGGGTTGGGGTTAGGGTTAGGGTTAGAGTTAGGTTTACTTTAGAGTTAGCATTAGGAATATAAAAATGATAAGGGTTATGGTTATAAATAGGGTTAGAATCAAAGTTATAATTAGAATTAGTGTTAGCTTTAGAATTATGGTTAGGGCTAGAGATAGATTTAGGGTTAGGTTTGGGATTAAAAATAATAGTAATTAATATTTAATTTCAACCTTAACCCTAATTGAATCATAGTCATAACCTTAATAAAACTCTAATCCTAATTTTATTTATACCCCAAACTTAACCTTAACCCCAAGATTTATCGTAGGACCATAACCATTATATTAAATCTAACCCTTACTAAACCTTAATCCTAATCTAAACCCTTATCATAATTAAAATATAACCTTAATTCAACTATAACCCTAAAATTAATGATTAACCTAATTAAACCTTAACCTTAATTAAATCCTAACCCTAATTCAAATTGAACCCTAATTGAACCTCAACAGTAACCCTAACCTTAACCCTAACTGAATAATAACCCTAACCTTAATTAAACCTTAACATAACCCTAACCATGACCCCAAGCTTTATTGTAGAATCCTAACCTTAACCCTAATTGACCCATAATTGATCCTTAACCCTAATTGTAATTGAATTCTAGCCCTAACCCCAAACCTAATTCTAACCCTAACCCCAAGTTTTATCTTAGAATCCAAATGTTAACCCTGATTGAACTTGAATTCATAATTGAATTCTAACCCTTATTCAACCTAAACCCTAACCTCAATCTTTATTATAGATCCCTAACCTTAAGTGAACCCTAACCCTAATTAAACCCCAATCCTAGCCCTTATTGAAGTCTTATTGAATCTTAACCCTAACCTAACATAACCATAAGCTTAATTGAACTTGAACCCTTACCCCAAGCCTAATTGAACCCCAAACCCAACCCTAATCCTAATCCTAAATCTAACCCTATTTTTAATCATATTTTTAATAAAACCCTAATTCTAACTATGACCCTAATTAAACCCTAATTTTCCCCTAACCCTAATCTTATTTGAACAAATCATATTTAACCCTAACCTTAACTTGAGGATTTCTCCTATAACCCTAAATGAACCCTAGCCCAAACTAAACCTTAGCCTTAACTCTAACCAAAATTGAACCTTGATCTTAATTAAACCCTAACCCTACTAACACTAATATACTCAAACCATAAGCTTAAACCTAACTCTAACCCTAATTGAACTCTAATCCTAACACTAACTCTAATTAAACCTTAACCATAACCATAACCATAATTGAACCCTAACCCTAAATTTAATTAAACCCTAACCTTAACCTTAACCTTGATTAAAGTTGAACCCTAACCCAACCCTAACCTTAATTATAATTGTAACCCAATTTATAATCATATTTCTAACACTAACCTTGATTCTAATGGAAACTATGATTCTAACTATAACCCTAATTAAACCTTAACCCTAGTCCTAATTGATTCTTAACCCTAATATAACCTTAACCCTAACCCTAATTAAACCTAAACCCCAACCCTAATTAATTCCTAACCCTAATTCTATTTGAACCCTAATGATAATTTATCCCTAACCTTAACTTGAATATTTCTCCTATAACCCTAATTAAACCTTAATTTTAACCCTAACTTAACCTTAACTCTAACCCTAATTTAACCTTAATCCTAATTAAATCTTAACCCTAAACCTAATATAAGTGAACACTAATCTTAACCCTAACTCTAATCTTAACTGAACTATAATCCTAACCCTAACTTTAATTAAACCCTTACTTTAGCTAAACCCTAACCATAATTGTACCCCAATGCTAACCCTAATTGAACCATAAGTCATTGTATGTGGGGCTTTTCATTATCATTTGATACTACAATTAATATTATTATAGTCTTGGTCATCCTTTTAATAGTCTATGAACTATTTTCTTGATATCCATAAGGTATTGTTCTTGGTCAAGTTATTATCAACATGATAATATAGATTCCCCAACACCAATTAAGTCTTAGAGTTTAATATCCAAATTTAAATTTTCCTATATGTGTCCTTGGTGTTAATCCTTATCTCGATTTTTTGTTGTATTGTAGTGTAGATTAGTGTTAGTGGACTATGATTGAAATTGATGTCAAGACATCATCTAAACCTAGTGGTTATACCTTATTGTTGGCTAACTAGGTGTGTGATGGTTCAAGCTAATGTTGGAAAACTACAAAGCCTTTGATTTTGTTACGTATGTAAGGCTATCATGGATGAGCCCTCGAGGCATATATTTAACCCTTAGGTCCTGTCCTTTTGTAACTAATTTGAAATTATTATTGATTATTTTATGTCGATGGTGAAACTAATGGAGTATCTAGTTTTTAAGGTTTCTTGTGGGTACACGTTATGGGAATCCAGTGGGTTGTTAATCATGTTGTGAGATGAATAAAAGGAAAATATGGTAAGAGATGGTCATCCATACCACTTAATTAAGTTGGTAGAAATTTCACAATGATAGCTTATAGATATACAATGAAAATAGTACTTGTTGAAATACTCGGTGTAATGAAAGTTTGATACACTTTAGTATGTTAGGTGAATGTTTCATTAGATTCTATCAATCCTTTGTGATATATTTAATTTACATGACATGTGACCTATATGTTTTCAGATTATAAATGTGTTAGTAGAACTAATTAGTCTTTATCGATATTGTGATTCCATGTCTCCTTTTGAAATCTAATCATGGTTGTCAAAACAAATTATTTGTGAAACAAAGGATTATAATTTATTGGTCAAATATTGTTATGCTTTTCATGAAGTACGTGCATTGGAAAAAAATATATTGTGAGTTAGTCAAGTATATGTGGTAAAAATTTGGAATTTGTGTTGTGTCCTTAGCTATGTTTTGGTAGAGTGTTTTGGGCATTATAGAGATAAAGTTGGAAAATTTAATAGTTTTTATTCTTCATAGATAGATATAGAACTTAAGAGATAGAAGGAAAACAACATTGATAACGTTACTACATTTATACAAAGATAATTGAATTGATGCAAAGAATCATCGGTAAAGTCATGAAATGTGAGTATAAATTATATTTTTATTTTTTCAACATGCATTACATGATTATTGTACCTAATGTTTTATTTTATTTATTTCAAATAGGTTTTAGTGTTCATATGCACCTAAATATAATAGAAAAGAACTTCTATTCCCAAAAAGGAAAAACTGTAAATAAAAGAGGGGTTCTCAAACTATGTTCATTGTAAAGGCATCTTTTGGTAATTATAGTATTATCTTCATCACTTTTAATAATTAGTTTTATAAAGGCACACAACAAGAACCTTGCCAGAACAATTTCCCATTGATACAATATGTGAAGCTTAATAGTTAAATAATAACAATTATTATAAAATAGGCAAGATGTAAAAAATGTATGGCATTAATATAAATCCATGAAGTAGAAATTTAGTATTAGTGACATTATGAGTCTCAATGTATTGCATGTTTTGGGACAAAACTGTGATTATAAACTTTAAGGTTGTGGCTGAATTCTTAGTGGAATATTTTAGTTTTTTCCTTGTGTCAATCTGGGGCATAGAACTTATGAAAGGGATAATAGCTATATGCTTAAGGGTTGACAGAAAAAAATTAAGTGAGAATGAATGCATCTACAAATCCCAAAAATCATTTAAAGTAAAAACTAATTACTAATTATGTTCTATTTATGTGAAAGGAAAACAACAAGAATAGATCAAGACCGCTTTGATTATAACAAAAAAATAAATCTTATATAGGAAAAAATTATGGTCTACCTAGCAAAGGCAACTAAGAAATACTTTAACTAACTCCACACTTACAGATTAACACATTGCCAATCAAAGTAAAAATTCCATAGTTAACATAATTGTATTTGAATAAACAACCTCTTATCTTTATTAATAAATAAATGAAACCAAAATTATGATAGCAAAACGAATTAATCCTTAAAATATTCTATAAATGACATTCAAACCACACTACTAAAATAATGAAATGTAGAAATGATATGCAAAAATAAAATTTCACCAAGCTTCCGCAGATTGGGTCCTTCCTCCTGATTGCGAGGTGAATTGGAATGCTTATAGCGATATATGAATTCTCAATACTCCAAAAATTCGATGCAAAACCAAAAGGGATTATGTATATTTTTTTGTTCATATCAATACGTACATATATATAGAGCTTTCAATAATCGATATTAGTAATGTGCCCTACGGCCCATAACTTTGATATAAAGTCTTACCAAATAATAGCTAGTAAAAAAAAACAACCGTTTAACAATATAAAACTATTGCAGTCTATCTTTTGGCTACTAGCCACAAGTTTAAAACAAGATTTAAGATGTCTTCAACGAGAAGATAATTTTAGGCAGCGAAGGATCCTCGATTATCTTCTTCATTCAACCTCCACGTGTACCTTTGTCACAAGATCAAAACAAATTCCTTGTATTTAGTTTAATCCTATAATTCACCATCAAACATAGATTAATTCTCTTGCAAATTTAGCAATACAAATTACCTTTTTATCCTTTCAACATAGTAAATAATTCTCATTTCATTATGGTAATTAATGACAAAATGCTTAAAGGAAAGACATTTAGGAAGAGACATGGGACTCAAACTAAGACAAATTTTTCCCTCATCATTTCCCCCCCAGCTTAAAGGATTTGCATTTTCTCATGCAAATATGGATTACAAACCATGTTAACCTTAGGAGTCTAATTTAGAAACAACTTTTGAATTGTATTAGTAAGCTCTTTGCACCAAGTTACCTCCAATTCTTCCATCCTTTTCTCATGTTCTTGAATAGGCATATGGAGTTCCTTGTACCTGGTCAATTGGTTGAGCTCTTTTTTAGTTTGTTGATATCAACCTCTTGTTGTTGATTGATGGTACTCAATTCTTGTAGTCGATTTTGTAACTCTTGGTTTTTAACCTTTAACTAACTGACCAAATATCTGAGAGCCCAAATTTCCTCCCTTTGCTTAAGAATCACGTCATGCCCTTTTTCTCTAAATCCTAGGATCTTTCTTCATATTGACCCTCCAAATCAGTAGTAGCACAAATCCCATCAAGACTTATGAATAATATTTTTCCTCTGGCTATTGAGTTGTTTCTTTTTGGTCCTAATTAGGATCCCCACATTGGTCTTCAACAATAGCAAGAAAATCACTCTGATGTGGATCGTCATTTTTTTCTTCTACATTTAGCTAGTATTCTTTATTTTATTTTTATACACCAATTTTTAACCCTTCCATTAAAATTAACTTGATGGGCAAGAGAATTTTCTTGCCTTTCCCAAACTTCATGATAAACATTTTGTAGAGAATGGATAAGAAAGTAGGGAACATTGACTGCCAATCTGTTTCACATATTCAACATTAACCAAAAATGGTGAGAGAAAAAGTATGCATACCTCGCTGAAACAAGTGATGTATTGAATGATGAATTTAAACATCATTCCATGGTTTAGGAAGAGAGTCTCGTTTCATACCTTTCCCATACAACATTTCAACAGATTTAGCCCTCTATAAATCTGCTTACACATGGGCTTGAGTTCCATTACTCAACTAGAGCTAGTGGGAAAGAATGCTTCACCCATTTGCAGTAGTCCAATAACATTTGTAATAGTGTGAACATCCACTAGAAAGGATATGCCCCTCAAGGTGACTTTCTTGCATTGGAAGCCCATGGAAAATTCCTTTTCAATTTCATCATGGAACCCACATAATCTTTTACAGTAAACATGCCACTTAAACTACCGAAAGATTTTATACACTTCTTTGTTAGCCAGTAATGTTTCCATGGACTTGGGAAGTGACTTCCTCCCATTTTTGTGGTAGAAAGTGAATAAATTGTAACAAGTAAAGGTGAATGTTTTGCTATGGTAGTTTGTAAAAAAGTGGTTATAAAAAGCAAGTTGTAAATACAACAAGGATAAAAATTAGAAAGAGGTTATAGGGAACTAATAGTTACGATGATGGGTAATCAAAGCAATCAGATGGGTAAGATTTGACAAGTAGTGATGGGACAACATACAGGATGCACATATCGCATAACGACTATCAAGCATAGTAATGGACATTTGAAAGGTACGGGTATGATGTAGGTGTTCTCCCCAACTTAAGTATGAACTCATCTGAGGTTGTATCAATAGTACCATAAAGAAATAAAAATGTTAAAAGAAAAAAAATTCTCATATTACCAACCATCGAGGACCATCATATGCTGAGGTGGTGATTGAAAAAACCCATGTGAAGTTGACAAAGATGATGTGGAGAGATAAGGCCTGTAAAATCAACTAGATGTGCAAATTGTCGAAAGGGAAAAAAAGTGAAACTATTAAATAGAATGATGGTAAGTGGTGTGTAGAAGATTCGTGTCAAAGCAACTGGATGTGCATATATTCAAAAGGGAAAACAAGTGATAGGTGCTACCAAAGTGAAAGTGGAAGAGGTAAGTGACGTGTAGAATATTCATGTAAAAGTAACTAGATGCGTAGATCATCGAAAGGGAAAACAAGTGAGACCATCAAATGAAATGTTGGTGATGATAGGTGCTACCAAAGAAAAAGTGGAAGATGGTAAGTGGTGTCTAGAATATTCGTGAAAGCAACCACTTAGGAAGGAACATATTATGTAATAATATAGCAGTTTTCACCTTCAATTGAAATTGAAGGGAAAAACAAGCAGGATCTAATGACCCAATAGTGCGGAATACATTCCCTTAACACTAATACAATAGAGGAGAAGAGCAATAACTAGTTCTAATAGCTTCTAAAACTACTTGAGATGAATACAATCAGTAAAATAGAAAACAAAATTAAGCATTCATAGTTGACACAAGATATACGTGGGAAAACCTTTACAGGTAAAAAACCCACCACACAAAGTCAAGACAATTGTATTACAGTAACAGAAACAATTACATACAATATACAGTCTTCTCTGATCAGCTCACAACAACACTACAAGAACTATCTCACTGTTACAATGTTTTCTCAAATCATACAGTTCAAAAAATAACTCTCCTTTTTCAGTCACGTACTCCACTCACATAAGTCATATGTTTTATTCAAGACTTCTCTATCAGCCGTTGATCACAAGGTACATCAAAATCTGATCCAATCACACCAATGATCTACCCATGTCGATCTTCTTGCATCGATCCACCCAGGCATTAATGTCACCACCCAAATCGGGTCCTGTTTGCTAGCCAAAAACGGCCTGCAATAACTATTGTTGCTACAAATGGCATTGGCCAACCAGAAATAGTCAACCTGCCATGTGTCTAATTTGCATTCCCCTATCGCTCCTACCACTGAGTCCAACTCGGTCAAATTACTGGTCTGAGCCCATCTGAGCTCCCTTCATTCATACTGCTCCATCGTCAAGCTGAGTTGACCCACCCGCGGTAATGCGGTGAGCCCGACCGAGCTCCCTTAAGCTACCTCATGCTACCACTGAGTCAAATTGACCCATCTGCAGTATGGCGGTTTAGCCAACTGAGCCCGTCCAAGACTTGCCTGCATTACCGGAGCACCCAGTAGGTTGGCCCGTGATAATGCGATGCGTCGTAGAGCTCACCCATAAACTCATGACTCATCTACCCAACATCTCGCCACCATGGGGTTGTCACTAATACATGACAACAGCGTAACCGACCAAGGTGACTATGGTGGATCGACAATGCTACGGTCGACCGACCACCCCATAGTGATAGAGTGTGCGTCATTGAACCGTTTAAGCGATCTCACCATAGTGGTGAGTGGACCACGCATGCCCATAGTACCAGGCGGTAGTATGCACCGGGTATTATGGCGATCCACACAACCACCATGATGAGGGCTTAGCGAAAACGCTGGGTATGGTGATGACCCTGAGCCGGTGCACTTTGTGGCCAGATCATAGAAATTTGGGATAAGACCGCGAGCGGTAAATCGATAATCGCCACCCTTCCACTATGGTACCACCAGGGTAAGAATTGACTGCCATGGTAAAGCGGTTAAGGCTGAGATGAGGCTAGGTATAATACGGCGGTAAACAGCTAAAACACCTGATTTTCACCAAGTCATGAAAAGTAGAGACTTCAAGCTGGAAGTTGAGACATATTTTCTCAAAAAGCTCCCACTTGGCAAACACTTCCAGCTCCCCCATGATTTGAAAAATTATTGTTTGTAATAGGCCCCAACGCCCATCGATTATGCACACCATATAAACTTGTCATTGCTAACTGGCTTTGTTAAAGAGTCTGCAGCATTCTTCAAGGTGTCCACTTTTTCCAGACTGACCTTGCCATCTTCAACCATATCCCTTACGAAATGATATTACACATAAATGTGCTTGGTCCTGGCATGAAAGGTCAGATTCTTTGCCAAACAAATGGCACTTTGACTGTCACAAAAAATAGTGATTTTCCCTACATTAAATCCAATGTCTGAACATAAACGCCTTAGCCAAACAGCCTCCTTACAAGCATGATTTGCAGCCATGTACTCTGCCTCTGTCATGGATAAAGCAACTACAACCTATCGCTTGCTCATCCAACTAATTGCTCCACCATTAAGCATGAAAGTGTATCCACTGGTGGATCGCCTACTATCAATGTCCCCTGCCCAATCTGAATCAACATACCCATGAATGCTGAGAGTCCTCTGTGATGCAACCAAACTGCCATGGTAACACATGGCGTAGTCTGAACTCCCCTTCAAATACCTAAATACTCTCTTCACAACATCCCAATGTGATCTTCTCGGATTTTCCATAAATCGTCTTAGAACTCCCACTTCTTGGGAAATGTTTGGTCTTGTGCAGACCATAGCATACATCAAACTCCCAATAGCACTTGCATAAGACACACTAGTCATGTCCTCTATCTCAGTAGTAGACTTTGGACAGTCTTCAATAGACAACTTAGTTCCATGAATGATTGGAACAACAAGCTACTTGCAATCATCCATGCTAAACCTCTCCATAACTGTTTTCACATACTTACTCTGACTAACCCAAAGCTTTTTGCTTGTTTTGTCCCTGGTTATCTCCATTCCAAGAATGTACCTAGTTGTACCAAGATCTTTCATTTCAAAATTTGCAGACAATTGAGATTTAAGATCAGAAATCATAATCTTGCTATTTCCAATGAATAACATGCCATCCACATACAAGGTAATAAAAAGCACACGATCATTCTCAGATTTATAATAAATGTAGTGATCAGATTTTGATCTCACAAATCCAATCAACAACACAAACGTGTCAAATTTCTGGTACCACATTCTAGGAGATTGTTTTAAACCATAGAGAGATTTATTTAACTTACAAACCAGATTTGGTTTACCTCTTTCAAAAAAATGCTTAGGCTGGGACATGTAGATTTCTTCTTCCATCTCGCCATGGAGAAACGTTGTCTTCACATCCATCTGTTCAACTTCAAAATCATATGCAGTTGCCAATGATAACAGAAATCAAATTGATGTTAGCTTTCCTACAGGGGGAAAAATATCTCCATAATCAATTCCCTCAATTTGAGAAAAACCATTTGCAACCAACCTTGCCTTATACTTCTCAACACTGCCATCAAGGCCTATTTTCTTTTTGAATATCCACTTACATCCAATAGGCTTTCGCCCTTTAGGCAGTGGTACCAGACTCCAGGTTTCATTCTTTTTCAAGGAATCCATCTCCTCATTCATGGCTTGCAGCCAAGAATTCAAATTAGGCATGTTGATTGCTTCTTTCACAGTCCTAGGCTCATCGGTGCTAGTTAATAAAGCATAGGCATAGTTTGAATTTAATAGTGAAAAACCATGCCTTTTAGGTTGCCTTTTTTCTTGTGTAGATTTTCTTGTAGGTTGAGGTTGTTCTTCATCATCAGAACTTCTGGAGCTGCTTGAGCTCTCCTCAGTCTCAGGTACAGCATGTAGCTCTTCCCTTTCTAGATTTTGAGGAATCTCAATTGCATCCTTCTGCTTGTCACTTTGATCTGTCTCAAGTTTTTGATCACTTACTGAAGGTTTTAGATCACAAAAAATCATGCTTTTGTTGTATAAAACCTTCTCAGTAATAGGGTTCCAAAGCTTCTATCCCTTCACACCAACCCCATAGCCGATGAGAATACATTTGACAGCCTTGTTATCCATTTTAGATCTCTTTTCATTTGGCACATAAACATATGTCACGTAGCCAAACACACGGACATGCCTCAGAGAGGGCTTCTTACCAGACCATGCTTCCAAAGGCGTTTTATCAATAAGAGTAGAGCAAGGAGATCTATTTATTAGATAACATGTTGTAGCCATAGCCTTAGCCTAGAACTTCTACTCTAGACAAGCACCACTCAACATACTCCTTTCCTTTTCCATCAGTATCATGTTTAGCCTTTCGGCAACTCCATTTTGCTATGGAGTGTAAGGTGTTGTCTTATGCCTTTTAATTCCATGATTAATGCAATACCTTTCAAAATCCATGTGAATACGATTCACCGCATCCATAGTTCCAACATCTCACCTTGAACTTTTTACTAGGAGACTTCGATCTCCCTGCAGATTTGGATTTTGACTTCTTGTCTTTCTTCTTGCCTTTCTCCTTTAGTCTACCTCGAACAGCAAGAGCCTCTTTGGCCATCTCGGAAGACTTCCTTCACATTTCTTCTGACAAGAGTGAAGTAACCACATCATCCATCTTGAATGCAATGGTTGTGCTTCCAATAGCCATCACCAGATGATCCCAATTGCCAGGTAATGAACACAACAAGAGCATGCAATGATCTTCCTCCTCCATTTTTACACCTACAGACACTAGTTGAGTAACACTCATGTTAAATGAGTTTAGATGGTCTGCAACAGATGCACCTTCGTCCATTTTCAAGGAGTACAACTTCTTCCTCAGGAATAACTTATTTACCCGAGACTTTCCCTTATAAATATCAACAAGCTTCTTCCACAATGAAGCTATAGATTGCTCCTCATGAATGTTCAGGAGAATAGAATCAGCCAAACTCAGTCTTATCAGACCTCTAGCCTTTCTATCAGTAAGATCCCAAGCCTCTTGAGTCGTACTTTGTGGCTTAGTTCCAGACACTGCAATCTAGAGGTCTCTATCCACCAACAAGTCTTCCATTTTGAGTTTCCACAACTCAAAGTTGCTGCCATTAAATTTTTCAATGTCTACTCTACTAGAAGTACTCACCATTTCAAACTAAAACAAGTTTTAACAATGCAATACTCCCATTGAAACAGTATTAGCACAAAAAGCTGAGCTTTCTCTCAAGGATAACACAACGGGCCAGGCTTTGATACCACTTGAAGGGAAAAATAGGTAGGATCGAATGACCCAATAGTGCGGAATACATTCCCTTAACACTAATATAATAGAGGAGAAGAGTATAAACCAGTTCTAATAGCTTCTAAAACTACTTGAGATGAATACAATCAGTAAAATAGAAAACAAAATTAAGCATTCAGAATTGACACAAGATATACGTGGGAAAACCTTTACAGGTAAAAAACCCACTACACAAATTCAAGACAATTGTATTATAGTGATAGAAATAGTTACATACAATATACAATCTTCTCTTATCATCTCACAGCAGCACTACAAGAACTATCTCACTATTATAATGTTTTCTTCAAAACATATAGTTCAAAAAATAACTCTCCTTTTTCAGTCACGTACTCCACTCACATAAGTCATACATTTTATTCAAGAATTCTCTATCAACCACCGATCACAAGGTACATCAAAATCTAATCCAATCGCACCAATGATCTGCCCATGTTAATCTTCCTGCATCAAGCCACCCAGGCATTAATATAACCACCCAAATCGGGTCCTGCTTGCCAACCAAAAATGGCCTACAATAACTAATGTTGCTACAAATGGCATTGGCAAACCAGAAATAGTCAACCTGCCACGTGTCCAATTTGCATTCGCCTATCACTCCTGCCATCGAGTCCAACTCAGTCAAATTACTAGTCTAAGCCCATCTGAGCTCCCTTCACTCATATTGCTCCACCACCGAGCTGAGTCGACCCACCCGCGATAATGTAGTGAGCTCGACTGAGCTCCCTTAAGCTTTCCTGCACTACCGTCGAGTCGGACAGACCCATCTGCGATATGGCGGTTTGGCCGCCAACTGAGCCCGTCCAAGACTTGCATGAGTTACCGAAGCACCAGCCAAGTCAGCCCATAGTAATGCAGTGAGCTCGACTGAGCTCACCCACAAACTTCACCAAGCTCATCTACTTACCATCTCGTGCTACCGCCGTCAGGGTTCTCACTAGCCGTGGAAATCAGGTAACTAGCCAAAGGTGACCGCTAGTGGTCAAACTATGCTACCGCGGGGGTCGACAGACCACCCCGCGGTAGGGTGGTGACCATCAACCAGACCGCTAGTGGTCTCACTACGATCACCGCGGTGAGTGGACCCACCGTCCGCAGTAAGGCGGTAGCAACCAAGGTGACCACAGGCGGTCACATCGCCACCACTGCGGTCAAGGGCTTAACCGCCTGTGGTAAGGTGGTGACCAACTAGACCAGCTGAGCGAAGGTAGCTGTAGTCACTATGATTAGGGATGAGACCACGAGCGGTAAAGTGGTAACCACCGCCCTTCCACCATGGTACCACCAGGGTAACAACTGACTGCCATAGTAAAGTGGTTAAGGCAGAGATGAGCCAGGTGCAGTATGGCGATAAACAGCTGAAACACCTGATTTTTGCCAAGTCATGAAAAGTAGAGACTTCAAGCTAGAAGTTGAGACATATTTTCTCAACAAAAATGATGGTGAAAAATACACGTAAGTGATAGTGAGTACATGACCACAAAGAAAATCCACTATGGTAGCTAAAAATAGGTTGTAGTAATCCAATCATGAATGCAATAGGTTGGGTCTAGATAGCCACAAGAAAATGTTATGAACCCCTGTAATGAAAAATTAGAACAAAGTGTAGCCAAGGAAGGAACTCAACAAATGTGGCCAAGGACTCTAGTTAGCCCCCAAAAGAGAAGAAAGTTGACGAAGGAAAGGTGACCATGCATGAACAAAATTCCCTATTGCACAAGTGACATGAAGGTTCCTATCACAAAAGTGACAGGAATGCTCTTGTCACTATTGATTGTGATTTTTTTAAAATTTTGATAATGACACCAAACCGTTGATAACATAGTTTTCAGCCTGATACCACTTAGAGGCGTTCAAAAATTGGCTTTCACCTCTAAGTTTATTATGCAGTTAATACCCATCTATGACCTAGTTTTTAGGTAGTAACTGGCCAATAATGTCTGACGGCTTTCATTATTGGATCTTTATTTATTTATTTTAATAATAATTGGAAGTAACTATGGGGTACTTGAAGAGGGGACAGGAACCTGAGTCACAACATTGAGTTCCTTCATCAAACTGGAAATAAATTTATCATTGGAAATAGGTCGCTTCTACAAATTTAAGGGGTACCCATTAACAATAAGAGCCATGCAATCAGAATCGATGGTGCGAAGGTTGACTGCACTGTTGTCACATAATTTTGAGTTCATACAAACCCAACCATTTGGTGTGCAACTTTCCCTTAAAGTCTTGGAATCTGGAATCATAGAGAAGTGCCCAATCTCTTGGCTGAAATGATTGTTGTCGGATGAAATGGTCATGCCAAAGAGCACATTACTTTTAAACTATTTCTACATGGAAAAGAGCTTGTTACCGCATTTCATCTAGTGCATGAAGGTTATCAATACTTTCTTTTTGAGCATCAGTTAGATTCAATCCCAATTGCAAAGTAGTACGTAGAATTTTTATCTCAAATTCAATAAGTAAAACTATTTTCTTAGTATAAACAAGTTCATATGGTGTAAGACTAGTGGTGGTCTTCCACATTATTTAGTATGCCCATATTGTTTCAAGTATTTCTTATATAATGCTACAATCTTCGTAAGTATATTTTCAAGTTCTCGATTAGTCACTTCAACTTGTCCATTGGCTTGATGGTGATATGGAGAAGATTTGTGGTGTCGAATTTCATACTCTCGAACCAAAGCTGCAATCAACTCAAATGTGAGCTAAGTTATTTGATCTATAACAATTTTTTGAGGTACACCAAACCTAGTAAAAAATTTAGAGTACAAAAATTCAATAACTTTAGTACCTTTTGCATGTTTTAATGTTATAACCTCTACCCATTTAATGAAATAATTGGTACAAACCAATATATATTCATTATTCTTAGTTGGTGGGTTGATTGGCCCCATAAAATATAAACCCCATTTGTGAAAAGGTTCAACAAATAATTGGTTTGTAGAGGCATCTCATTAGAATGTGTGGGTCAGCCCATATGTTGGCATTTGTCATAGTGTTGCACATACTTTTTCCAATCTTTATGGATTGTAAGCCAATAATATCTAGTAGTTAAGATCTTATTGGCAGTTCCATAATCTACAAAATTTCCTACACAAGGTTCATAATGACATGCTCTAAGTATATTGAAGACATCATCTTTAGCTACACATCATTGCATGATGTTGCAAATGTTGCTGCAGAATAAAAGTCTATTAATCCATGTATGCTAACCACTTAGTCTGACAAGTTTCTTACAATCCCTCAAAGAGAAATATGGGGGAAACTTACAAGTGACTAAATAGTTTGTAGAGTTTGCAAACCATGGAATTTTAACTGATATAGAAAAAATGTTTCCATCACGAAAGGCATCATTAACTAGAATGGATCCGTCTTCATGTTGCAACCTAGATAAGAAATTTACAACATTTCCATGACCGGGCTTATCAAGTATAGTAATATCAAATTCTTGTAATAATAATAACATATAATGAGCCTACAGGCAACTACAAGTTTATTCATTATAAATCATATCGTAGAATGGTCAATATGGATGAACACTTTATATCTAGTGATATAATGACAAAATTTATTAACTACATATACAACAGCTAGAAATTCCTTCTCAGTAACTATATAGTTTACCTCAGCACCTATAAAATTCTTACTAATGTAATAAATTGAATAGAAAATTGTTCCCTATTTTTATCCTAGGATAGATCCCATCGAAGAATATGAAACATTTGTATGAATATGGAAAAATAACTCTCAATTTGGTCCATGAAACACTGGTGTAGTAACAAGATTTTCCTTGATTTTTTCCAAATCCAGTTGACATTCTTGTGTTCATGAGAAAGCATTATCTTTTCCTAACAATATAAAAAGCGGTGAGGCAATTTTACTAAAGTTTTGAATAAACCTATGATAATATCTTGTATGTCCCAAGAAACTACGAACATATTTTTGACAAACAAGTGTTGGTAAATCTTGAATTATCTACACCTTTTTAGCATCAACTTGAATTCCTTTGGAATAAATGTAATGTCCTAATACTATACCTTTTTTCATTACAATATGGAATTTTTCATGACTTAAGGATATATTGGTATCTTCATATCTTTGCAAAAAAAAATAAAGATTATTTTTAGCTTCCTCATAAATGTTACCATAAACAATAAAATTGTCCATATAAACCTCAACACAATCATGAATAAGATCAAGAAAAATACTTAAAATTGGCCTTTGAAAAGTAGCAAGGGCATTACATAAACCAAAATGTAAAACATTGTACACAAATGTCCCTAGAAAAAGTAAAAGTAGTTTTTCCTTGATCCTCAAGCATTATTTGAATTTGGTTGTACCTGCTAAAACCATCCAAGAGAGAAAAGAACTTTTTACCTGCAAGAGTATCAAGAACTTGATCAATAAAGGGCAATGGAAAATGATCCTTTCTAGTTGCTTTGTTAAGAGCTCTATAATAAACAAAAATATGCCACTTACCATTTTTTAGGTACCACAACCAAAGGAGAAACCCATTGACTATCTAAAATTGGATAAATAAAACCTACATTCAAATATTTGTGTAATTCCTCCTTAACTATTTTATGTAGAATGGGATTCAATTTTCTTTATGGTTGTCTAATATAATCACTACCTTCTTCTATGTATATGTGGTGTGTACAAGTATTTGGATGTATGGCATGCATGTCCTGATATTCCCATGCAAATGCAGATTTATGAATTCTTAACATGGAAATTTAGTCTTGAGTTTGTGCATCACTCAAATGTGGATTAATATTAAGAGTACATCCTTGTAGAATTTCCATTGATTGTGATTGTGCAGGTGAATTCATAGCAAGCAGTTGTGAAGTGGATGGTGATATTGTGTCAAGAAACAAAATTGGGATATATACATAATTATGTGGTAGCAATTGGTGTAAGGTATCAAAATTTCCAAAAGAACTTTAAGGATGAAAAAATTGGGCCAAATTTTCAACCCTTTTAGGTGAATGTCCCATTATGATTCCATTTTTTACAGTCTCCTTTAATATGTTTAGTTAGTAAATAGAAGACCTCTCCATTTGAATTTTTTTCACCTTCCCTAAGCCACCAAAGATTGGCATTGCCTAAATTTAAATGATAAGAGATACAACTTGGTTAGGTATGATGGTGCATTACCTTGACATGTACATCATGTTCCCTAACATGAACATTTATTTGTTACAAGATGTGTTCTAGGAGTGGAAACTTAGTGATATATATTGTGCATATGTAACTTTCCAAGAATAAAAATATGGTATGAATTTTCCAAAGACCTTGTAACTTGATTTGATAATGAGGACCCAAAAGGTAGCTAATTCAAGTTAGTCCAAAAATGAACTATTACAAATTGCATCACTGAACTTGAGGAGGTGTCTAATTTGATAGCAGGTTTTTAGATTCCAAACTTTACAAGTAATTTGTTTTAGACTTCATTTTCATAAGATTCAAGTAGAGGTGAAGATGGATTCCCCCCACTCTATGCTTGATTCTATTGTCATAGCCAAACTAGTTGAAGACAAGATTTCAACAATAAAAATGAATTGGATTATCTTCTCAATCCTACAAGCAAAGGAAGACTATTCATAAATTATCCTAAGATAAGTTAGAAAGGAAATATAAAATAGGGATATGTATGAATTATGATCAAAAGTGAAAGATAGGACAAAATGTCATGAAGAATGGTTGTATATCATAACTTTTATAGGGATACACAATGACATGACTAAGGATTCTTCTAAGGAGGAAGAGGATATAGAAATAATAGATAATGTGGTAGTCAAGGACACTTAAATATTTATTCACACTCTAGTAGTATTCTCTTCCCCTTAAAACCCTCAAATTTATTGGTTACATCAAATACCAAAGGTTTATGGTGTTGATGATGAGGACAATATTGTAATGGAAAACTTACCATGAGGAAATTTCACTTTATCTCTAATATGTATGTTCCTTCTTTTGGATGTGTAAAATTATTGTTAGACATCCAATGGATATAAACATTAGGGCCACTCACTTGTGGCTATTCCTAATTGTGGATAAATTTTAGTCTACAAATAAACAACTGTAATTCGCAAGGTTTTAAAATAATAGATGTTCGAATTGTTTGTTCTCACTACATGGAAAATATGTTAAAGAAAGAAAGATTTGGTATTATTGCCTAGTTCCACTCTATTGAGATCAAATTCCTTTGTGACCTTCTCCTCTAAATATGAAAGGAATCTTTGATCAATATGTAATGGAGTGAATTTTCACCCCTTGAAAATTCCTCGTTTGCATCCCCTGACCTTAAAAAAATTAATCCGACAATGCATTCCACTTCATCCACTCGCTCTCCATCCACTTGGCGATTTTCTATAGTGTCGATGGGGAATTTTGTTGGGGACACTAGTGTAGCATGTGGATGTCTGTGCAGTGCACTATCGTCCTGATAGGATTCCCACCTCTTGAATCTATAGAGGCATTACACTTCTCCATTGGTGATGAAGAGTAACGCCCTTACACCTTTGACAGACCTTGAACGAATCTTTTGAGCTGCTATCTATCTAGAATTTATTTATTCTTCATTTATTCCATCCTCTACACACTCTTATTGATCTTCTACACTCTAATTTTTACAACACACTCCATTTTTCTCACCATTTTTGAAGCTCTAAAACATTACTCTGTTAGATTTTACTCTTGTTGTTGTGGCGACAATTGCATCTTCAAGCTTGTGAGCTCACATCTCCCTTAACTTGCTTGAGGGCACCTTGTTTGGGAGGTGATATCCATTTGTTTTAGCATTGTCATTTGATTTGCGTAGCATAGTGTTGTTGGCATTGCTTGGCATTTCCTCCACTACTTTCTTTATTGTATTTTCTATCTCATGGCTATTCTAGTTTTCCATGGAGGTGGGAACACCAAAACGGGGGTTTGACTATGGCAAGCCCTAAAATAACCCCAAAAATTTTCTCGTTCTACTATGTGTAGGTTTTGCATTCATGCGGAGCTTGCGGGAGGCTAGACCATTTGTAAATTTTTATTCCATCACCTTTCGCTCTTGTCAAATTCTAGTTAGAATTTTAAAGCATAACTCTCATTATTTTGTTATTTTATCACTTTCTACTCTTTTTTTTGCATTAAACTGTACTAGTTAAGTAGTTATCTCATTTCCCAAGGTTTTGTACTATATTTCATAATTTCTATCCATATGAATGTCAACACATTGTGCTGTCATCCTTGTTTCACACTGTTGTCTTATGACAGGGATTTGTCTGAGATATGGTTCAAAATCTAGAAACTCACTCTCTTAACCCCCTGAAACTCTCGAGTTAGAAGAAAGATAGCAATATTGAGAGTGCTCTTCTTTCTCTACATTGAACATCTTATAGCTTTCCTAAATTCTCCATCTAGCTTGTGATAGATCAGGGCAGTTGATCATTCTAGACCCTCCTGTGACCCTGGGTCCTGAGCATTTGATCCCCCTCTACATTTTGGTGAACTTGGCGTGAAACTTGTAATATCCATTTCCTTGTGTTGAGGTTCTCTTCCTTATGTCTGTGTAGGTTGTGAGGTTGTGCATTGTGAAGATTTATGATCTTCACAACTCAATCTACTACATTTGGGCACGTAGTTAGGAGTGTGCAACATGTGAAATGGACTTTACAAGGGTCACTTTGGCTCTTGCCTCTCAGGAGATGGTATTGATGACAGAGATGAGTTACTTCAATGAAACCACTCATGCCCCTACACCTCCTACTTCCCCTTTGCCTCCACCTTTGGACAAGAATGAATCCATCCCTATTCCTATAGAGCATCTTATGGCTCTGGATAGGATGCTATTGGATCTTCCTACTCACCTAGAGAGAGATCAAAGAATGGCTAGGCTCGCAAGGGTTACTAATGAAATCAAATATATGTTAGGCAAAGATCAGACAGGCATATAGTTTCTCCATGGCATTATCGATTTAGTGCAAACATATGTCTCCTCTTACAATCCCTTAACAAATATTACTCGAGGTCATGAGCATGACACCCATGAAAGATAGATTAGTGTATTGATGCCTATGGCGTTAGTATGCATGGTTGAAATAGGCCTCTGCATTAATATCTATGCTCCTAATACCCCTCCTATTGTCAAGGCAAGTAGGATTCCCCTAGGATTTGAGTTTCTTCCTCCTGGGGGCAACCCTAGCTTTGGTAGTAAAGTATCAAATGGAATGGGAGGTGGTGGTTTTGGTATGTCTGGTGGTGGCTCTAGCGATGGCTCTGATGGTGTTCATGGCGGCAGCTCTAGCAGTGGCTCTGATGGAGGCCATGTTGGGGGACCTAGTAGTGGTTTTGGTGGTGGTCATAGCGGTGGCTTTGCAGGTGGTTTTGGAGGTGATTCTAGTGGTGGCAGTTTTGGGGGAGGTCCTTTGTCATCTTATGACCCTACTTTGAATGATCTCTTATAGGATATGGGTCAAATGCAAAACTACTTGGTGAATCCATCTCAGGCCTCTACCCATCCTATCTTTCAACCCTTCTTCTGGCATATCCCATTATCGGTGATAATTTTAAAAGTATGGTGGTAAAGGAGATCCCCAAACACATTTGTTAGTTTTTAATGTGATGCATATGGATTTATTTCACCGTAATACTCTGATGGCAAAAAAAAATTTCTTGATCTCTCAAGGATACAGTGCTTGAGTAGTATTGTTCCTTGCCTGATAATTCTATATTTTCACTTTATCAACTTGTCAATTAGTTTCTTTGATAATTTCAGGCTAACATTGATTTGAATATTACTTTATCGGATCTTTTCTGATGTAAGAAGGGAGAGCACAAGAAGATCACTAATTTCATTGCATGATACCAAGTGCTCTTTTCACAAATATCTTACCCACTAGTTGATTCAGATGAGCAAAAGGTGTTCATAGGCAACCTACAATGATCTTGGCAAGATAAATTTTCTTTGATGAAATATCCTTCTTTCACACACATTTGTGCTACATTGCGGGAGTACTAGTAGATGATTGTTCATTTTGGGGGATCCTCCTTACACTCTCATTTCGAAGGAAGATCTATAGTATCAACTTGATGGAAAGAAAAATCTGTTAAGAGTGTAGTCGCCATGACTAATGATTGAGGTCTCAAGCACAACAGGCAGTTTACTAAACTATCTAAATCTTATTCTTCTATTTTGTCGAAGTTGTTGAAGGATAAGATTATAACATTAGAAGATTCTCAACTTCTCAAAAAGCCTTATCCCGAATGATATGATGGAAACACATTCTTCCAGTACTTGTCAACACCATCGCATCTGCAGGCATGACACTGAACATTACATGCACCTGCATCATGTGATACAAGATCACATCAATGATGATACCATCCATCTCCCCTATACATTCTTGCTTTCCTCAAGGGAAAAATTATGACAAGAGTCTTAGTCAACCTCACGAGTCAAGTGAATTTTATTATGCAGGAGACTTTGTGGCTAAATTCATTACAAAGGGAGGAATATGAGAAGACAAAAACCACTATACATACACATGATGACCTCTCTATTTCTCCATATGGCTCCATAAATATTTTTGTCCTAGTAGGACCTAGGTTTGTGGATACTACTATCAATGTCATTCTAGATTCCAACCTAATCAATGTGAAGTTAGGCATCCCTTAGCTAGCTTCCATGAACGGATTCACTTATGTAATTCACAAGTGTTTAAATTTCTTTCACGAAGGTGTTGTACATGTCGTGCACCACATTGGATATCGGCCATTGGTATCCCATAGGGGTTATTCCTTGGATCATTTTTGGCTCACCCTAATTGGCATGCTTCCTCCCAGAATAGCCTACTTTACTTAAATTTAGTTAAATATAAGACTGGAGGCAAGGTGCAACCAAAAATGACTCACCCTATGGCAAACAACAAGCTACCTCTTCCTCATGAAAGGGGAAGGGGAATCTTGCACACACTCAAGGCCCTTCTTCTTCCTCTATCATTCCACCTATTGCTTCCTCTTTCCCTATTATGGTGCCTCGAATTTTTCTCCTACGCATCTCTTAGGAAGTTTGATAGTGCACGCTTGGTGGAAGACCAAGCATCAAGCATTTGAACTTCGTATCTTACCTAAAGTGCCTTGACCCATTCTATATGGTAAGGGGAAGGGTCACTGTGGAGCATCCTCCATGTCTCGGCCTTTGTAGCCTCCTACCGCTCCTACCTCTAAGGTAGTGAATTGGAAAAGGCCCACCATTGATGCACTCAAGCCTGCTCCTCCCACTATTGTTGCATCATCTTCTCCATCTCTTCCTCTTATTCTCATCCAAAATTCACTCCCTTCATCAGAAACAGTTGTGATGGATACTTTGATGGTTGAAATGGAGTCATCCATCCCTTCTCAAGTTGTAGTCTGTAGCTCCTGGAGCTATAGAAACTGTCTTGCGCATGAGTGCAAGTGTTGGAGGAAGGTTCAAGCTACTGAGCATACCTCCTTATAGAATAAGGAATGGGAACCAGCAACTCCCACTCTGACCTTCTTTGTTGTTTCCTCCCCTTCCTCTCTTTTTGATTCAATTCCCTTAGCCTGAATCTTGCTCATGACTCCCCTTGCAAGTGTGAACGATCCTCACCTAAGGAGGGTACATATATTCATTGCTCATTCGGCTAATCCCCCTCTACTGATGTCCCTTTTGGACATCCTGCCCTTTTCAAAACCTGTAGAAATCTTGAATACCTCGGTGGTGTTCATTGTGATTTTCTCCTCTTCCTCCTCGCCCTCTACTTCATTTGTGGGGATCTCGCATCCCCTAATGAAGCGAAAAATGGAGGAAGACCCTGCTTGCAATGCGGTTTGAAAGAAGGGTTTGTCTTCTTTGGAGGGTGGTTCTATGTTAGTGTGCACCATCTTAGTAATAGAGGCAGCCCCAATGTCCCTAGAGTTTTTCACTGCTTCTGAGTCCTTTGGTGAGGCTAGCAGTGGATCTCTGGTGTTGCCTCCATCACATGTTGAGTTGATGCATGCCACTCCTATGAAGTGCATGTTCAACTCTATTGATGATGTCTCAGCCCTATCAAACATCTTTATGAGATCACTAACATTCACCTCACAAGAACTGAGTGGAGAAAACCTTGAGGGCTCTTCTTTCTTGGCTCTTGTTGTAGGAGGTTCAGAGGGTACCCCCTTGATATTTTTCCCTTGTAGGCTCATCCACCCTCCCCTTATAATGATCTAAACTAGGAGAATGATGACCTCTTGGTTGATGAGGACTAGGGGTGCCTCTTCTTTATTTGTAGGTTAGATTGTGTGTGTGTGTGTGTGTTATGTTCCCCCATGCTTGTTTTATATGTTCTTGGATGACCCTTGTCACCCTCATAGGTTCTTGGATACATGATTTTTTTAGTGTTGTAAAACTTCTATTTGTCACATCATTCTTCTCTTTTTCGTGTATTAATTTTTAGCAATTGGGGACGATGCAAAGTGTTGGGGGCATGTAGGCCTCCCTTCCATGTTGACCCAATTTTTTATTTTCATTTTGTTTTTATTTTTGTTTTTGCGTAACTTTCTTCATATGGTTTGATATAGTAGGGGGTTTATGATAGTTCATTTATATAGTATTATATCTATTTATCTATATTTATGAGCAGCTCTGACCCTAAATTATC
>VCHN02000471.1:0-37366 GCA_007115665.2 Sequoiadendron giganteum
TATTTCACACATCGCCCCATCGCAAATGGGGACCCCCAAGTTTGGTTCCGCCCTCTGCGCAACGTCTTTGAGAGTCTTGAATTTGGATAAATTTTGAAAGTCAGTCTGGCTAAGTGGAGATTTTGAACCCGTTTCTGGGCCTTAACGTCATAGAAGTGCTTAGAACACTCGGTAGACGAAGATCGCCATTGCTTTCGGTCATTTCTGACACTTCCTATTTTTTAGGGAATCTGCTTTTTTGCTTTTTGCTTTTTTGATTTTTGGCATTTTTAGGCCATTCTGGAGTCCCTATTTTTTAGGGATGCTTTTTGCTTTTTCTATTCTTGGAAAGTTTCTATTTTGGGAAAAAGTTTCTATTTTTGGATCCCACAGAGCAGAAAATCAATATGTCTCCAGAAATCAAGAAAATCAAGGTAAAGTGAAAAAGTTTGAAAAATGGCAGGAATTTTTGAAAAATGTCTAAGTTTGAGAATGGCGCCATCAAGAGAGGAATGGCATGGAAAAGTCAAGGTCCGCCCTACCTTTGGCATGCCAAAGGTAGGCACTGGCAAGAAATTCATCAAGTCCGCCATGGCATGAGGAAGCCAAAGTCCGCCCAAGATGATAGGGAGAGGCGCATGGCACAAAGAGGCTGAAGTCCGCCATGGCATGGAGAAGTCAAAGTCCGCCCCTAGAAAAGGATGGCACAAAAAGGTCAAAGTCCGCCCAGCCTAGTGAAAATGGCATGAAACTCATGAAGTCCGCCCAGCCTAAGGAAAATGGCACAAGGAAGCTAAAGTCCGCCCTTAAGGAAAATGGCATAAAATTCATGAAGTCCGCCCAGCCTTAGAGGAAATGGCATGAAAAACACAAAGTCCGCCTCCAAGAAGTGTGGAGAAGGGTAAAACATGAAGGGGTGCGCTCCAAGGTGTTTGGAAAGGGGGAAAATTGCAAGATAATTCATTGAAAATTGAATTAAATGATGGAAACAAGTGAAATTTTCCATTGGACAAGGCACAAATAAAATTCGCCATGGCAAGGAAAATCTAAGACCAATGGATGATAAAATACGCCATAGGCAAGGAATTATAAGACATTTGCCCAACTCTTGAAGAAAAAATTATCCTAAGGCATGAAAAACGGAGAAATGTCTAGAAGAAGAAGAGGTTTTGGCCGGCATAAAAATCACGCCCCAGCACAACGGAGTGAAATTTTTTGGCACAAAATGAAGAGTGCTTGGCAGAGCAAACATGAAGTCCGCCCCTCGCAGCTTGGAAAATTCCTAAAGCGCTAGTAAAAAAATGGCAAAGTGGCAGAGGTCTCCAGGTTCGCCCAACCCAGAAGATGAATCGTTCGGCTAAAATAAAAATGTCCAGAAAGGTCAGAACTCCGCCTAGAAAGTTGAAATTTGGCAGATGAGCTATTGAGCATATTTTGGCTAGGCAGACAATTTGAAAAGAGATAGTTTGCCTCGGACAAAAGGAAATTAGCCATGTATCAAAGTTAAACGGGTTGGAATTTAATATTTTAATATTTTTAATTATTTCCCTGACACTTAGGGAATTTTAATTAAAAATTCAAAGTCCAGAGATTATTGGAAGATTAAAATGCTCTACCTTAGATAAATTTAACTTTGCCATGTTCGGAGGATTTAAAATACGTTGGAAAAATAATTTTGGACAATTAATTTAATATATTTTCCAACACTTAGTCAATTTTCCTTGAGAAAATTCGAAAATCTCAGCAGAGATGGCACAGGGACGAAAGTTAGAAACTTGCCTCGATAACTGAAAGTGAAATTAGAAGTTTGCTAATCCGAGGAGAAAACGTTTCTAAAAATTGGAAGAAAATCAAAAGAAAGAAAGCAATGCCTTGAAGAAAATCGCACTTCTCAGCCATAAAATGAGTTTCAGCAACTCATTTCTTCACAAATTCCGGCTGAGAAGCAACTATCTCTCTCGAATCTTCAGGAAATCATTCGCGAAGGAGAAATTTGTGAGAATAACATCGTTGTGAGAATCGAGATAGCATTTTCTTATTGACAGGCGTGATTTTTGAGAGAAGTAATTTATTTCTTTGCTGAAATCGTACTTCCAGCATATTGGCGCACTTCTTCTGGCAGATTTTCTGAATTTTTAAATTCATTTGCAGCCACAACGCGATCTTTGAGGTTTGGAAGTTAATCGACAACGTATTTGCGCTGTGTTTCTATCTTCTACTTCGTTTCCGACACGAATTTCATTCATGATAGGCGAATTTAATTACTTTCAGCTTGCTTTTTGACAGAAATTTTAATTTAATAAGGCTGAAAGTGCGATTTTGTCTAAGCTATACCCCGAAACTCATTAATTCTTAAATGATATTGTATTAATGTTAAGTATTTTGTGCTTGCAGGCTGCTGATCGATCAAGGAGAAATATCCAGGCAGGCACAGATGAAGTTTGCAAGTAAAGGATCGCAGCCCGAGACCAGAATAAAGTCCAAATGGAAAAATGTCTCAGACACTGATCTTGGCCACATCGATCTCGTGGAATTTAAAAAGAGGATATATGGACACAACAGACCCTTACCGACGCCTGCAGCTAGAAGGATAGTGAGAAACGGCATATTTCAAGCTGCCGGATTCCAGCCTGCACTTTGCTGTGCTGAACTGATGGTGGAGTGTGCACTTCACTATGATGCTGAGTCAAGGCGGATTGTGGTGCCTGATGGGAGAGTGTTGGCACATCTGACAGAGGTGGCCATTCAGGAAGCCTTCGGCATTCCGGCATATCCTAAAACTGTCTACAAGACCAAGGAAGATGCTCAGAAGCTATATGACAAAAATCCTGATCTTTGTGCCGCCAACCTTAACAAATCTTGGCTGGACAAGCCTAGACCGTCCTTTAAGAAGATGCCCAAGAAGTTGATGCGCATGGACTTCAAGGAGGACTATGGAGATATTATTATCTTGCTGAACAGAGTGGCAGGCAGTCCCTCGGGAGCACCCTTTGAGCCGTGGATGTATTACTTCATTGAGGACCTCACAGAAGGTGTCAAAATGTTCAACTGGGCGAGGATGATAAGCAATAATCTTCACCACCAGCTTATCAATCTAGAAAAGACCAAAACGTTTTATATGGGTTCTTACGTCATCTATATGTTGGCCAGAACTTACAGATATGCAGGCTTGATCTGCAAAGGCACAGTTGGCAGTAAGGAGAACGAGCTAAAACCTTATGACTGTTACCCACAACTCCAGCTGAGGGAGAAGGCGCATTTTAGGCGAGCCCACGACGCGTTCTTGATGTACATCACCAGGATACTCCAGGGAGGGACGCATCAGCGGCTGACACATGAGGCCAAAAGCCTAATCGGTAAGTACGGGTCTTGGTTTATCCAATATCCAAGATTTACGTATATTAGAATTCAAGGATTCACTGGAAGCCCGTACCGTCTGCCCATCTTCCCCACGAACAAGATGGTCCTACTCGAAGTGCTGAGACAGTTAGAAGAATTCCAAGGCCTTCAAAGAGCAAAGCAGAAGGCGGCAGTTACTTTTCCCTTCTTTATAGGGAACATGCTGGAGTCGTGTCCGTCATCACAGGCAGCTGACAGTGCCAGAATCGAGATACAACATTACCCTTTCTCTCCATATCCGGCCAGAAATCACTACGACCCCTATCACCACATCAAAATGGTGGATGGAAGGAGGTACAAGCATAGGGTCGAACTGGAGGACTATTGGGCAAATGCTGCGGATGAATTTGAGGTCAGATGGAGGATGTGGTCCAAATTACCTCTCAGCTTAATCAGGGCAACAGAATTTTGTCACGTGCCAGATCAGTTGGAAGAGGACGAGAATCAGACGCAACCGCGCTTCGATGAGAATTCAGCTTTGCCCGCTGTCCAGTGGTCAGAAGCAGAGCATGCTGACTTGAACGTCTTGATGAGGCCTGTCATCAAGTTTACTCAGTGGTGGGTTGATCAACGAGTTCAAGAATTAAGGCGCCAGAAGATAACCCTGACCTATGATATGCTAAGCGAGGCAGAGTCTTATTCTTCCAATGCGGGAGCATCACAGGACCTCCCAGTGATAGAGGCCACCACATCTAGGAAAAGAAAAGAAATAGCTGCAGGCAAAGAGCCGGTCCAGAAACAGGTAAAGATGAAACCTTCTCAATCGGCCGCCTCCAGAAATATTGAGGAGATACTGGCTACCGCCGATGCTTCACTGGCAGATATGAGGGATCCTTCTCCGATTCCTGAAAACAACGCGGAGCTTCAGCCAGATGAGGATGCGCCACCTTCTCCCACGGGCACCGAAATATTGGAGTCGGATGACGACAATGTGGGCACCCAAGATGAGGATTTTCAGGAAGGGATGATTTCAGCCCTTAGGGGAATTGTAGACGTTCCTGATAGAGAAGGCGTGCCGGAAGAAGACGGTGTTGAGCAGCTTACGATACCGGATTGGCTGAAGGAGAGGCTAAAGGTACAAGTGCCGGCAGATGAACCAGAAGAGGATGATACGGCAGACTTTTTGGCCAGACTGTCTCAAACCGTGCCCAAAAAGTCGGCGAAGAAATTCTCCAGCATACAGAGAGACGAGGCCGGCAACAGGACAGTGCAAATCGCCGTGCCTACAGTGGACAAGCCACAGGAGGATATGGCTCCACAGGATTACGCCATCACGACCATTGACTTGGGTCCAACCACTAAGGGCCAAGAAATGGAAGATTTGGACAATTCTGTGTCCGCCATCAAATCAAGGTTGGCGAAGGAGGTAGCCAAAAGGAAGGAGTGCCAATTAGAGATTGAGCGCTTAAGGGAATATATTCAGCACTTGATCAAGCCACTTGATCAGGACACTACGGCAGCTCCTCTACTTCCGAACTCTTCGCAGGAGGCCATTAAAGAGATGGAAGAAAACAGGCTCACGGTTCAGGAGGCCAAAGAATGGATAGCCGTAAAGGGGACTGAAGCTGAGACATTTGTGGAGCGGCTAACTTTGGTTTATGGCCAGGCCACTGCCTTGCTTTCTAGGTTCGCTTCTTTGGCAGAAGTATGGGACAGCCTTCCAGACGTGCAGGATAGAATAATCCCTTGCCTTAGGATTCTGAAAGGAGTTCCTAAGCAAGAATTGATAGAGGGAGGCGTCATCGCAGCGGGAGCAGCCTATGACTTCCACACTTGGTATTGGGCCTTGACGGCACGAGGTGAAGTCCTGGAGAGGGTCAAGGTTGATGGTGTCAGATTGGAGGAACAGGTCAAGGAAGTTCAGGCCAGAATCCTCAACATAATTGCCGATGTCCTGGATAAAGAGGCGCTGCGAGAGAATGACCTGCAGTTGGAAGTTTTGAAGAAAAGTGTCCAGGAAAATATCTTCTACATCACTGGGCCCATCTTGAGGCAGGACTGGGCCAAATTGGCGAACTTCTTGAGCATCAGAGAGTCCTTTGAGAAGACTGAACCAGAGTGGGAGGAGACCTTCGCCAGATGCGCCGAGAGCATGGATGGGCTTGAATTCAGAATCGGCATGCTTCCGCAGGTTACCATGGACGAGGTTGCCTTGATCGTGTCCAGATTCGGCGAATACACGGCAGCTCGAGAGGATCAGGATGTAGTCCCTTGAAAATAGCTCCAAATGCCAACTCATTGCTGTTCATTGCCAGTTAACTGAAGTCATTTTGGGAAACCCTAATTAGGGTTTCATTTGTTAAATCTTGACCGTCGGCTCATTTTTAATCTGAGCCATTTATTCCATTTATGAAACTCTATATAAACTCATTGACCCTCATTTGTAATTTGTGAAGTGAGTAATAAAAGATTGTTGCGACGAAACTATTTCCGTTTATAAAAGCTCTTGTGCATGATTTGCTAAGAACAACTTTTATTTTCAAGTAGTATGCAAGGTTGAATATTTCTCCTTCAACACTTAGAGTAGAATTAGAATAGCATTTCATTACATGTTGGTTAGATGAATGATAGATTTGATCGCAGTGGCGGATAAAATTTTGCTCATACTTTTGTCGAGTGGATGATTTGCATTTGACGTGTAAAGTTAGTCTGAGCCATTAAATCGTGGATGCTTAACTTCTGTTTGTTTCAATTACCGATTCAAATATGAAAATTCTTATCACTTCCGTTGAAGATTGCACCTGCTTCGCGTAGTTGTCCGAAGGTGGCGAAACGAAGTGTGGTTACCCATTTTGTCTACTCACTGCTGTCTCTTGAATTCTTAGGCATAGTTTAGATCTCTAAACCCTTATCCTTTTCTCTAAACCCTTATCCTTTTTATTTTTTTTGGAAAATCTGAAGATACCCACCGAAAGAGCCTTCAAGGATAAAACCGTCTAAGTTTCAAACCCGCAAAAGAGAATTTCATGTAAGTCCCCTTGTGATTACCAGCAATCACAACGCCCACTGGCCTTATCCACATGTCAAGACCTGACCAAAGAAACCTTGGAGTTATTGTATTGTCTACTAGATTTTTGCAAGCACTTTTCAAGAGAGGATAAGAGTGTCCTTTGGGCATTTTTATTCTGTGTTCGGTGGCGTACTCAAAACACACACCAACACTACCCTCGAAGGTTTTTGAATAGAGGAAATTCAAAGTTTGATCAGTGAATTCTTTTGCAAGCATATGTGCCCCAGTTGTTATGCAGAGTTCCTGAGTTGTGAAAAATTTTAGTGAGTCGGTGCTCACGCTGAAGTTGGTGCTTCAGCCATACCAAGTTGGTGCTTCAAGAGAGTTGGTGCTCTCAATGATTTGGTGCTCACTTGTGTAATCTAGGTTGGTGCCCTTTGAAGATAATAAAAGCAATATTTTGCCGTGGTTTTTTACCCCAAAGGGTTTTCCACGTAATAACGATGTTTATGGTGTTTTATGTTGCTCTTACTATTTTGATTTTTGATTCATGTGGTTTCAAGTTTTTAAAGTTTTGAAAAAGCGATTCACCCCCCCTCCCCCTCCTCAGTATTTTCTATTTGCTCTTCAAAACGAGAGTCGCTATTTTCAATAATACATTTCTAAATTTCGTACGGTAGCAAGAGGTGATGTGACAAAGAGAACTTTGGGATTTTAAAAATATTAAGTTTACCGTACAACATATTTCAAGCCAGGTCATAGGAATTTGACCTATCATAACAAGAAAAATTTGGGCATTTTAATTTTATAGTAGCACCATTTCCATACAATATTCTCTTGGGATTTGCAGCTACGGCAAACATTGTTAAAAAGTTCATTATTGGGTCAAATTAAATGAAGTTTGGAGTTGTTGCATGTTCTTCTGGAGTAGACTATGCAAGGGTATAAGATGCCATACAAGATAGGAATTAAAGGGTGTTGTATCATTTTTGGGAACTTAGCTACAATATTCAAGTCAAAAAATTATTTGAATATTCATACCAACAGTTTATATTTGATCATAGCAGCAGTTTATATTTGATGTTTTAATAAACTCTATGAATTTGTTATTTGTATAAGCTTATGAAATGACCCCCTTACAATTTTTTCAATTTTTATACCAACAATTTCACCCATGAGCGTTAGCAAAACCAAAACCAGCACTAACATGTAACCCTACACCAAGAATGTACACCAAGATCCCAATGACGAGCGAGGTGTGAGCATATGGCGTCGGGGATCGTTAGCCAATATGGCACCGGGGATCGTTAGCCAATAAACTGAAATACTGAAAATACAAGATTATGCAACTCGACCACTTATTCAGCAGAAGTAGATTGACGGCTCAGCCGATCAACACTATGAAAAATGCAAGTACAGAAAGTAAAGATGGCGAGGCCTATCTCTTCCACCAAACGGTGGGAATGAAAGTGCTTATGCAAGAAAGTAAATAAGGTGGCGAAACCAGCCCTCTTCCACTAATAGTGGGAATACAATAGTAATTGTAGAGAAGTAAAGAAGCTGACCAGTTCTACTGATTCAACTTTACAATATGAAATATAATCTGCAAGAAGCCAAGTGTTATAGCTGTCCAAGTTGCTGCAAATGATATTATATGTCTCTCCAAACTTCATAAGACTCCTATGGAAAACAGACCCAAAACTCCAACTTCTACAATCTGATAACCAAAACCAACAAACAATAAACTTAGACCAGCAAGCAAACAATGCCTAAATGCTCACAACTCCTCCAATACTCCACCAAAGGACCTAAAATTAAGTGCAAATGAAGCTAAAGAGGAAGGCGACGAAGTTAGAACCAAGAAATAGCATCAAACACCTCAGAATATTTTATACAGACTTCCCAATGCAAGTACAAGCAAAGTACAGTCTCCCTGGAGGGGCGACCAGCAAGATAAAATCAAAAACTCCACTATAAAATCTGAAACTTGCCAAGATGAGGTGCCCAAGGTAGTAGAAATCATATAGCTAGTACCCAAAACAATCAAAAAATCACACAATGAACTACAAGCCAAAACGTGCTATAGCCAGCACTCAACCAGCAAACCCAAAACTGATAAAACACACTAATAAACTTAGAAAACATCAAAGTGTTCATCTCCAGTATGCTCAATCTGTTCTTCAGTGTAAAGAACAGTCACAAGCTCAACTAGGTGCTATCTTGCAAGCACGAAACCAAGTGGTGCTAGGAGGTATGCATTCCTCGAAGCGAGTGAGTCACATTTCGGCAACACTTCATTATATTTTTTCATGGATACCAAACACGGAGCCCAACACTCTTATTTATAAGCTTCTCCAACAATTCAAATCTATTTCCCTCCAATCAGGGCGCCCACATGAGATTCACATTCAAATTCACCTTTTACATTTGCATTTCATTTCATCATTTCTCCAAGTTGTCCATTCTCATGAAGGAGATATACTTTATTTAAAATACAAATAAAGTATAATGTAGGCGTCCCAAATATTAAGTCAAAATAAACATTATAAGTCACTCTTCCAAATGAGAATGAAATCAGGAAGACTCCTCCTACTGTTGGCATTCCATTGGGAGTCAAACACGAAGACTTGATAGGCCATGGCAAGAAAGAGGCAAAGAAGATTCGAAGCATGTGGCACATGAGGAATGAGCCTTGTATGGTGACTAAGCAAATGGAGCAATCAGGTTTGAGGTATAATTTGGAATGCTTTGAGCATTTGCATAAAGGTGTAGTGTCACCTCTTTTGGAGGGCCATTTGAAGGCTCACGACATACACTCAAATGGCATGATGGGGCACACACTTAGTGGAGCAGCCACTAGTATTATGCCTTCATATATTGATGGAGAGATAAGTGATTCAGATTTGGTAGAGTCTTTGATCGTTCATGGAGAGCTTTAGGAGTTTACTTGTAATGAGATACAATCCCATCATACTGATGACTCCTTGGTAAAGCATGAGGCTGTCCTACCCTCAGGACTTATGGCACACACCATCAATGCATTTGCTTTTGATTGGCACACACTTGGAGGAATGAAGTTAAAGCAGATCTATTATCCTAGGTATGAAGATTTTGTCTTGATACTTGGTTTTGAAGTACGAATGTTTGTGTTTCAGCGAGACTATGGAGCATGGAATGAATATGTGCATGAAGACATTGACGTTCCAGCTCTAACTCGCGGGTCTCTACCGCATGCTTTCATGAGTGGTGACTGTTTTATATCGTTACACATGGATTTCCTTGGAAGTGCTTGTAGGACAGCGGCTGTTGGGGCAGTTTCGAAAGATATGGATCATCCCTTTATCATTGGGGGTTGGCATAATGATGAGGCCTTATCATGCGGCATCAAGACACTTCATGTGTCATCATAAGTCTGATTTTCAGATTTTGGGCTGTTGTTCTGACCTACATCGGCAACCTAGGATGGACTGATATGCTTTTTCATGTACCCCTGATGGGAATTTTGTACATTCATGGGAGATCTTTCGGAGTTGGGGAGTTGTTTGGTGTTGTTAGCCCTTTGAGATACATTTGTCTCTTCATATTTGTTGGATGTGATAGTGTGATGAATTGGGATCCGAGTGTTGACATGTTTGGTGCACTACTTCATTGAGACCATGACAAGTTGCTTCACAAGTATTGGCTTGTTGACGTTTACATTAGAGTAGAGCAGTGGAAGACTGTGTACAGAGACCATATTGTTCATCACTTGTTGATCGTCTCAACACTCATAGACACGAGCTTGCAATTGCTTGAGGGCAAGCAATTTAGGGAAGGGAGGACTATCATGTCCCCAATCCCGCCTGGGGCCTAATTTCAAATCTTGGCGGGAAATAGTTTTTTTTAACACTTAAAACAATTATATTTAATAATAATTAATTTTAAATAACATATATATATATATATATATATGATAGGTAAGATAGAGTTTCTATTGATATTTCAAAAAAGAGTTTACATTTCATGCCCAAGGACTATGGGGTAGAAAATGACCAACAACACTATATACCAAAACTACTTGTGCCCCCAAAATTGACTACGCAGGGTCAAAGTCTACAACCCCTAAACAAAATTTTCTATGACATACCAGCGAGCACCTACTACCAACCATACCATCCAATACAAAAGGAATCCTAATAGTGAACTTAGCAAACCCCGACTAACCTTATATATGTAGAAACCATACTATCCCCATTACCTATTACCAGACAATGGACAAGCAACCACCATTACATATTACCAAACATTGTTTTGGGCGAAGACCTTGAAATAGTATTTTCATGAGGCGCTTTCGACCGCAACAAGATGATATTTCTTTCACAGATTCTACACCCTAGTGACTACTAGTCTTCGATGCTCAATTAGTTGAGAAATAGGTAATACTTTACTGTTTCTCCCGAGACCTCCAAAAGCCCCAAGTCGTGTGGGTGCGAGATGCCAATGCCTAGGGTGGCAGTCACCAAAGTCTCCTCCAACCTGACCAGCAAATCCTTCCTAAAGAGTTTATGCATTATCACTTTCACCTCCTCCTTAGCGACATTCAGATCCAACATACCCACCAGAACCCTAGAAGATATATTCATATCAAGCCAATAGCCTTCAACCCCTTTCATAAAGCTCTTCCCAGTGACGCACTTCACTGCTGCCAATGTGAGGTAATCGAGGTGATCGATGATTTGTCTCAACCTAGGCGACATCACAAGGCCAAGAAAAGCTATCTATCGCTTGCTACTAAGCAACTGAACTAGAGTATCCATGTCGTCGATTTCCTTAACCTTTCGCAGAGACTTGTATTATGAACATGGCCATCCCAAAATGGTCAAGATTTCTAAATTTAACCTCACACGACCAGCAAAAACCCCAAAGCATTGTCAGAAGGCCAGCTCACGCAGTGCACTGATCCTACGAAATACATCACAACTTAAAGTGCCTTAGAAAACGTGTCTATTACCAAGATACGCCATTAGGCATTAAGCATGCAATTTGTCTGATGAAAAGACCACCTACACAGCGCACATAAATTCATAATGAATGCACGCCAGTAGCCTTAGCCATGTGAGTTTGTGTTGAATAAGGAATCCAGCTCACCTGCCACCATAACCCAAAGCACCTCAACCATGCCAAGTTTCCTTCCACATGGCCAGAGAAAGAAGGTAGACGAATGCCACGATAATAACCACTCCACAACTACGTTTGTGGAGTAGCGCCCACCCAACCGCCCACAAATTACCGCTTCATTCGCCACCCAGAGCTTCAGAATTTTCTTTAATCGACTACCCATCTGCACCTAAGTTCGAAAGGAAATCCGCCTCATGATTGCCTTCACACAAGATATGATTGACAATATAGATTTTGAAGCTTTTGAGAAGCTTCATAGTGCCTTCTAACAACGCCCCTAACATCCAATTCTACAAATGACCTGAACGAAGAGCATTGACAACTACCGTTGAATCCCCTTCAACCACTATGTTCAGTAACTTCAAAACCGCACAAAGCTTAATTCCTAGGTGAGTAGCCTGTAACTCAGCAGCATTGTCAGTGCCAAAATTAAACGGTTTTGCTAACTTCCCAACAAATTTTCCCTCCCAATTTCTAACGATGCATCTGGCACCAAAACATTCGAGCTTTCCTCTAGAGGCCCCGTCAAATTTAATCTTAAACCAGCCTCTCTTAAGGGGTCGCCATTTGACAATTTTTCAATCTTCTTGCGTATTGACACCACCCTCACCCACGAAAGATGGAACCTTCAATCCATTCCATTTTTGCTTCATGATTGCATCCCAGCTTGAGAAATTGAGCTTTCTCCTACTAGATAGGTCTGCTCTAGAGTTCATCACTTCTACCATGCTTGCTTCCACTTTGTTTAGGAAGGAGGGGAGGGACAACTCAACATTCTGAAAAATGTGACAGTTCCTTTCTTTCCAAATCTAGCAAAGGAGAAGCGGAGGACAAGACCACCATAGCCCAGCATACATGGAGTTTCTATAGAGAATAGACCACCCTTTGAAAACACTCAAAATATCTCTACGGAAGGTGATGCTAAAACGCAGCTTGGCACATGGCCATCTCCAGCAACTAGCAATGAAGAGCAATTTAGAAAGAGGTGATCTCCAAATTCTTCATCTGATTTACATAGCACACATCTAGAGGGGCCACAGTGTCCCATTTTCTTGAATCTATCCGCGATTAAAACCTTGCCTTGGATGGCCACCCATGCAAAGATACTTGCTTTTGGAAGGCAATTGCCATGCTAGTATAGCGCACTGGGAAGATCAGACTCCAATTCTTGTTGTTTTACCAATAACTTGTAGCCATCACAAGCATTGTAAGTGCCTAAGGTCGCACCATGCCATCTCAACACATCTTTCCCTTCCCTGATACAAATTAGTCGATTATTGAGGACATCTTCGAAGGTCAATACAGCCTCATTGCAGAGGCCTAAAGTCTTAACATCTTTCTAGTGATATTCCCAATGACCATCAGCATTGGAATTAACCAAATAATCCCTGACTTGGCTTCCCCAAGATTGTTTTGTTGCTATCATTGCTTGCCTTAATGCTTCATTGTCTGCCAATTTGTTGTAGCCACCCCACGAGTCTTCCCAGAAGAGTGTCGTACTCCCATCTCTTATGTCCCAAGTGAGGTAGTCTGAGACTGAATCTTTGCAAATGCATATGAAATTTCATATCCTTCATCCCTTAGGAAAGGAGTTAGAAGTGAAAATAATTGTTTCGCCTTCACCCGGATACTTGGCTTTCATGATTTTAACCCACTTGAGATTCTAGTTTGCATAAATTCGCCAAGCCAACTTAGTGCCCGACGCCTTATTCTATAAAGACAAGTTTTTTAAACCTGTCCCAACCTCTTCTTGCGTTTTGCAAATCTTATCTTAACTGATTAATGGAAATCTCCTCTGCTTAGAGTTGCCTTGCCAAAAGAAATTTTTCATCCGCTGATTGATTTTGTTGCTAACGCCACATGACAAAGGTAGGCAGGAGATCATATATATAGGAAGGGTTGCCACAACAGCCTTGATCATTATAAGTCTCCCAACCCATGAGAGCCACTTGCTTTTCCAAGAAGATAGTTTACTTTCCAATTTTGCCACCAAAAGATCCCAAAGCTTACCAGGTTGAACTCCAGTTACAAGAGGCAGACCTAACTACTTGCACAGAAGCTTACCCTTCCTGAATTTTAGAACTTGCAGAATCTGGTTTTCTCTTAGGGGATTAGTAAAGAAGAAAAAAATTTAGACTAATCAAAGCTTACCTCTTGACCCTAAGCCGCAATATAATTTGCCAGAATTCTTTTGAAAAGCCTTGCTTCCCCCACCCTAGCATAAACAAATAACATGGTATCATCAGCAAATTGCTAATGCATGATTGCAGGCATCCCACTGGTGATTTGAATTACTTTAAGCCTACACTCCTCAATTGCTTTGGAGATTGAACTGCCCAAAGCCTCTACCATGATAATGAATAGAAAAGGGGATAAGGGATTCCCCCGCCCGAGCCCTCTCGAGGCCCCAAAGAAGCCTTCGGGAGTGCTATTTATCATAACTGACAGCCAATCGAAGTGAAAGCCAAATGCCTCAAGAACCTTGAATAAGAATCTCCAATTTACCTTTATCATATGCCTTATTTATGTCGAGTTTCAATAGCATGGATTGTTTCTACGTTTTTGATATCAAATGGATTACTTTTTGAGCAATAATCACCCAGTCAAAGATGGATCTGCCCGACACGAAACTTGTTTGTTCATCAGAAATCATCCTAAGGAGAATCTTCTTGATCCGATTCGCCACAGCCTTTGCCAAGACATTGTATATAGTATTACACAGAGCAATAGGCCGATATTTCTTTAATCTCTTTGGCTTCTCCTTTTTTGGGATTAGGACAATGAAGGTATTGTTAATTTCTTTCAGCACCTTGCCAGTAGCTCTTGAATTTTCAATCGCAGCCACCACATCAACTCCCACTATCTCCCAGTAGCGTTGGACAAAGGAAGCATGGAACTCATCAGGGCCTAGAGCCTTGTCAGGGTGCAATTGAAAAAGTGCTTCCTTGATTTCCTCAATAGTGAACTCATTGAGCAACATATTATTTTGAGCATTGGTGACTAGCTTGGGTATGCATCCAAAAATGAGTCGTTGGTCTTGCAACCTGGAGCCATTCCAATCATTAAGCAAATTTTGGAAGAAATCCACAACAGCCGAAGAGATATCTTCAATTTTATCCAAATTCCTGCCATCTACAATCTTAACATTGGTTATCATGTTAGCTTCTCTTCTTGCTTTGGTGGAGTTGTGAAAAAATTGTGTTTTTGTCGCCTACATTTAACTAGAGCTCCCTCGTTTTCTACCTCCAAAAAATTTCTTCTTTAGCCAAGATTTCACCCATGTATTTGAGAAGCTCTTTCTCTCTCAAGTACCTACAGTTGTCCGCCCCTAATTCACATACCTCTTCATTCAGTAATCTTAGATCTTCCTCAAGATTCCTTTTTTCTTCGAAAATATTTTTGAAACAATCCCTGTTCCAAGCTTTCAGATGATGTTTTAACTGTTTCAGTTTTGTCACCAGAATAAACATTTTTCACCCATCCACAAGAGAGTCATTTCACCATTGTTTTATTAGATCAATGAAGTCTGGATCTTTGAACCACATACATTTGAGCTTGAAAGGGCATCTGAACGGACTTTTTTCACCCAAGATCTCAAGCAGAACAAGAAAGTGATCCGAACCAAAGAAGGGGAGAATCTTGCTTTCCATGGAGCAAGGAAAGGCACTTAAGTCCCATCTGAAAAGGAATCTATCCAATCTTTCAGCAATGCAACATAAACCTTTGCGCCTATTGGTCCAAGTGAATTGATCATTTGCAATCGGAATTTCTAGCAATTGATTCCTATCTACAAAATTTTCAAAATCAACTTGGGATTAAAGCTTACGTTGTCCTCGAAATGCAAAATTGCATTAAAATCAACCCCGAATTGCATTAAAATCAACATAAACCTTTGCGCCTATTGGTCCAAGTGAATTGACCATTTGCAATCGGAATTTCTAGCAACTGATTTCTATCTACGAATTTTTCAAAATCAACTTGGGATTAAAGCTTACGTGGTACTCGAAATGCAAATTTGCATTAAAATCAACCCCGATAATACAAAAATCAAATGTTGGGTTGTTGCAAATAGGGTCTATTTCTTTCTAGACTTCCCACTTTTGAATGCAAGTGTTTGCACCATAAACATTGATTAAAAGAAAACATAAGTCCGAAGAAAAAATTTTGACCTTGCAAGCAATCCATCTACTGTTTGCAGCCACTTTTTCTAGAGATACTTTATTGGGAAGCCATAGTGTTAACAAACCTCCAACCTAGCCAACCGAATTTACTGCCAAAATTTTCCAAGATCTCATCCTCTTTTCAAAAAGTGTCACCTCCTCCTGACATTATTTTGTTTCCTAGATGAGGCAAATCTCTACCTAGGACATCTCTAGATGATGCTTTACCAGGCGTTTTTTGTTAGGGGCATTTATGCCCCTAACATTCTAGGTTAAGAGTTTCATTTCTTTTCAGGAAGGGCCTCACCCTTCCCTACTTCCAACATCTCATTGATTTTGTTTTGACCATTGACTTCTCCATCAAGTTTAAGCTTTTCTAAATTAGGTATTCTCTCCCGCCTCTTATTCTCACCACAGTCTCTTGAGGTCTTTGCAATTTCCTTCTGATGGATGCCTAATTTTTTCTGACCATGTTGGTAGACATTCTGAACATTTTCTTCAACCTCTGAACCAGCTACTTCCAGTTCAACATTCTCATCCCAATCCTTCTCTAGGTTCAACACCTCCCCTTGCATACCAAAAGAGGCTGCTTTGCCTTCTTGTGCTAGCTCTACCAATTCCTTACTAGCCTCTAAAAGGGAATTGAGATCCTCCATCCACATATTATTGCCAATCAGATTGATTACTTTTGTCAATTTGTCATCCAAAGCCTTGTTTAAGTCATGTGTATCTTTTGCCTATTCTTCATTAATCGGGCCCACTCCTGCATCTAGTGGTTGATGCATCGAGCCAGGGCTAACATTGGAAGCCATGTTCTTTACCGATCCAGCATCTCCAAACCCATCAGGGCCAAGGCCCGATTCCACCTTGGCTTCTCCATTTGTGATCGGATCCAAGGATCGCCAACCCAAGGTATTAGATAGGGTGCTCACTGGATTTGGATCGTATTCCAAATATTGTCGTAGGTTGCCCCATTCTGTGAAAATATCCAACTTCTTCCAATGCGGACTTTGGGGCTTATTCTCCACACAAATTCTTACATATGTGTTGATGTCGTCTTGGTTCACTCTCTCTTCTATACACACATACTTGCCCAAATTATTACCTATCCCCTCCAAGATGTCAGCCTGCTAGAATTCTGAGGCGAGATTTGGGAGTTTATACCAATCTTGGATCCACTCCATCTGGTGATGGAGAGGCTCGAACCCAACTTCCCACCTACGAATGTAGAAACCATGGCCATCCAGCAACCAAATTCCATTCATAATTTCTTCTCTGATGCTCAACGACAGACAAATCACCAGGAAATAATTGTTTGCAAAAGCTCTAAAGATCATATTCGCTCCCTAATTATCTTGCCACTAGCAAATCAGGCTATCCCGAGTCAATTTTGTCCCTTTAATGAAACTTATCAACTACATCTTACGCTAATGACGTTTCTAGCCTCTCAAGTAAATATAGAGCAAGAGAGTTAGAAATGAACGAGATTGATTTTCTGACACAGATACTTAAATAAATTTTTCCCGACATACATCTACTGAATTTCAATGCAAGCTGAAAAGGAGATCATATAAGCATTCCACAATAAACGGAAATCTGAGACTTTATATCGCGGCAGCAAAAGCATGCTCAGGACTTTATTTTCTCAAACTTTGGGCACAAGAGATTACAATTCTGAGACAGCAAGTTGTAGCAAAATACATGCAACATGCGATCAAACCAGATCAACACTTGACACAAAACCCATGCACTAAACAAGGATTTGCAGCTAAAAGAGGCATGCAAACTTGCTCTTAACACAAAGTGAACTGAAACTAATCGATAACAAGCTTGAAGGCATAGGCTCAGCAATTTGTTATCACAAGCACAGTTAGAGAAAAATGAGCAAAGGCTGCTCTTATTTATAACTAAGCAGAGGAGTAGGGAACCCTAAAATCTCCTTGCTTTTACAACTAAGACTTGCCAACTCGCAAGCTTTATTTCTAAACCTAACGAAGAGAAGCATCAAACACCTATGAAAACCTAAAAACAAGGAAAACACCAACTATTACAACTCGATATCCTTCTTCAAAGAATGGATAAGAATTGAGATATGAATAGAAAGAAAGTTGAAGGAAAGCTTCTAGAAGATTGTTGCTTTAAATCTCGATCACATCTACCAAAAAGTTGATTTGTTTCTTGAGTTTGAGTGAAGAATGTTGCTGAAAATAGAATGTTGATCTGCCTTGAAAAAGCAATTTCTCCAAAACAAGTTGGGACATGGGTTTTGTAGAAAATCATGTTCCGGAGAAATCTAGATGCTTAGAAATTGAAAAAGCTAAATCCATCCTAAAAAAGTAGCCAAAAAGCAATTTCTAGAAGAGGGAAAAATTTCCCAATGTTCAAGAGGATGAAAAAGCGAAGAGACCCATGTGATCAAAAACGGAAAAAGTTAGGTGGTTGTTTTGAAAAAGCAATGCCCTAGAAGTTTGGGGCACGAAAAAGCGTTCCTCTTTGCTCACTGATCTTGGAAACACGAAGAACAGCAAAAAAGCACCCCGTTTAGGTCTTCAAATCTTCATTGAGGAAAAAGAGAAAATCTTCTTGCTCTGGACTCCAACCTGCAAAAATGAATAATGAAAGACAAAATCTCCTTAAATAAGTTGAGGCTTGAGAAAATCTTCTTTCATTTGTTTTAAATCCTTCGGAGCCTATCCCGGGCAGGTTCATTGAATGTAGACATCGTTTGAACGCCGAATGATAAAAACTTGGAAAAATGACTAAGGCATTGTGCCTTGGGTGCCATTCTCCTCCTAGGGCGCTTTTCCTCTCCATACTTAGCCATTTTCTTGGAATTTCAACCTTTTCTTGACTTTTAACCTCTGTTTGATCCTCGATTTTTGAGTGCTCAGTGAATCCTGTGTACTGACGGAGGATCTCACTGCGGAGCTGGAGTAAATCTGACGAAGTTGTCTTGGAGGCAACTTTCATAAAAGCTTCATCTGACCCCTCAAAATGTTGGGCGCCATTCTCTTGCAGGGGCGCCCATGATCACCAATGTTAGTCATTTTTCTTAAAATTTTAACTTTCTGTGTTTTCTTGATCTTTTGATGAATCTACCAACTCCAGAAGTTCAGGAGGTCTTACGAACTGATTGATTGCTTTGTTGCGTAGTTTGACTGAATTCGACAAGATGATCTTGGAGACTGCAACTGCTAAAACTGCCATTTGAGATCTCAAAACCCAGGCACCTATCTTCTCCAAGGGCGCCCATTTTTTCACGTTTTTTAGGTTTCAAGCCTATCTCCTCTCTTTCAGATGATCTTGCTATTTCGAATGATCTAAAGCTCAGATGGACTAATGGTTGGGCTCATTGGATAGCTTGAATGATTTCAGGATAGGTCTCTTGGGAGTAAGATCATCTGAAAGCTGAGTTTAGGGCCCCAAAAGCTTGGGCGCCTATCTCCTCCAGGGGCGCCCATCTTTACCAAAGTTAGTCAATTTTTGGGAATTTTCATCTTTGCTTTTGACTTTCATTCTGCACAATTTTACCCCTCTGATCATTTTGTGATATCTGATGATTAACAAATTTGACGAGCTCATCGTTGAATCCATTGCAGAGACAGACTGAATTTGAAGAAGAGTTGTTGGGGACTACAAACCCTAATTTTATCTTTTAAGCACTCGAATCCTTAGGCGCCCCTAACTGCTTGGGGCGCCCAACACCCCCAGACTTAGTCATTTTATGAGATTCTCAACCTTTCCAGTTTGCTACTTTTTCAAGACTTCTTCGTTCGATCTAAGATTTCAGTTGACTGAATGATCAAATGATTGTGCTGAAGGACTCACTACAGAGCTAAGAGGATTTTGAGCAACAATGGTCTGGAGGCAGAAACCCTAACTCTGACATTTGATCCCTTGAAAATTTGGGTGCCTATGTCCTTCTGGAAGGCCCATGACTCGCAGTGTTAGTTTTTATTTCGCAAATTTCAACTTTTCCCTTCATTCCTCACGTTTGTCGTTGCTTCACTGTTGGAGATGAAAAAATTTCTAAGGCACAGGACCCTAGGCGCCTTTACTAGGTAGGGGCACTTGGAGTCTCTAGTGTTGGCCAAAATTTCACAATTTACAACTTTGGCAGCTTCCCTTCTTCGTTCCTCGTTCATCGTGCACGTTCGTCATCAGCAACTTCTATTCAATGCTTGAATGTTTGATTTTGGCACTTGGCAACTGACTGACCTCCATTGATGACCCTGGTGCTCCTGAAAAAGCTTTTGAAAAAGCAGAATAGACCCACTAGGGCAAAACTGATTCTTTCGTGATTTTGACTGCACCTGCCTGATGAGTAAGTATTTTAAGCCAATCAAAATCAGTCTCAACCCTAGAAGCCAAACTTTCTATTTTTAGAAAATTTTGCCAGTATCCATTTCAAAAGAAACCCAAAAAAAGTTTCTATTTTTAGAAAACTGCTAAAAATAGAAATTTTCCAAAAATTTAGGGCCGAAAAACTGGAATCTGGGTATTGTTGATTTGGTCATTCTGAGCCGACCCAGATTGTCAAATTTTGAAAATTCTAAGTTTTTGACCCTCATGCAAGACATGCAAACCCCATTTTTGACCTTTTTGACAGATTTAACAAGATTTTGACTCATTTCTTCAAAATGCCTAAGTGTAGCAAAAATTTTAATTTGGGGAACAACACACATCAACCTTTACGTGCCTTTCACCCCTCTATGCCATTTTTCCATACAACTTTAATATTAATTTCATATAATTTTGAATAATATATTAATGATCATATTTTTTAAATAATAATAATACTCTTGGACCTGGCCGACCCAATTGGGAAGGCACTTATGCTTGCATATTTATCTAAATGTTTTGTTGGTAGAAGGGCATGACGGATTGGACAAACGCTTCTATGCCAATTTGGGAGACAAAAATCTCTGCAACTCCAGACCTAGGTGGGACGAAACCCTCACCTAGTGTTGTTTGTTTTGTCCTTTTGTGATTTCCTTTACCATTTCCAATTCTAACATTTGTGATCTTGGGTGAAGCAAGAATTCTTGGTTGTGGTTGGACAAAGCACCACGATTGGTGGCAGAGCCACAACTCGTGCCACCTCTCCTAAATCTGCTACAATTCTACCCTCCCATGGTCCCTACTCGTCAGGTTGAAGGAGGCATTCGCGAGTCAAAATGCCAAATCATAACGCTAGGTATTTGATCGGGTCTTCCAATTGACATTACTCAATCGCCAGTTCCTTGCATATCAGGCGATCACAAATACCCGAGGAATCACTGCACAACGTTAGAGGAAGTCAAGCTAGCACGAAACGAGATTTGCAACGTCGATTCAACATTTGTATCGCAATAGGAGCCATATCGTGACCACTTGAGAGAAGGTGATAAGAGTAATATCGTGCAAGACTAGCAACCAAGTCGCAAGAGGAGAATCGGGCAATTGCGTGCCACCGTAAGGGCGTCGATTGGTTTCAATCTAATCGCATATCCTTAGTTCTAATCGTGTGATTGCTACACTCTAAATCATCCGCAATGCATTCAAACTCAAGGTAGAAAAACCTGGATTACTCAAATGACTTGCAAGTAATCGCATGTCAGGCTATGCAGCAAGTAAATCGCCGAATAACTTGGTGCCACGCTTTTTATTGACTTGCTACAATTGTTTGCTCAAAACGTGCAAAAAATCGTGCTCCATTGCTGGTAAACTCATCATTCAGGGTTTAAAAGTTTAATATATAAGGAAATATCTTTCGCAAAAAGGGGAACATGCCATATTTTTTTGCCTTTTGTGACGTGATTCTGACTTTATTTGCCTACCGCAATATGACTAGGGCACGACGGCTATCTAAGTGCCCAAAAGTTTCGAAGGCATTCACACTTGCATGTTGGGTGCGCCCAATGAATAGTTTCAAATTGGTAAAGTACATTTTATTGTGTGAAGTGTTTGCAGAAAAATATCAAAAAAAACAAATCTATTTTAATTATATATTAGTATATTATTAATAATTATATATTATAATAATATTATATTTATATATATTTTATTGCAATATTTATTACATTATTATATAAATATATTTTATAATTAATTATTATTATATGAAATATTAATTTTATAAATATTATATATATAAAGTTTTACATGTTTTTATTATGGACAAACCCAAAATGAATCTAGCCCTTTTAGTTTTGTCAGAATTAAATATTCAATAAATTTGCCGAGTTATTGCAAAGTTTTTTTCGAGTTTTGCCGAGTCCGGAGTCCCAAGTTTTTTAAAATTTTGGACTTGCGGAGTTATTATCGAGTATGAGTTTTACAACTATGTTCAAACTGATGAATCAGCGAATACCAACCACCTGCTACGGGATTCTCCCAAAATCATTATTGTTGCATTCATCAAAACAACCTAGTCACATAGCTTGGAAGTCACAATATATTACATTGGTCAGTGTTGATCTTTCCTACTACCAAATTTGGAAATGGTCGAGCCTTTGTTGCTATCTAGGTCGATCTGAAATAACTATCATTGCTAACACCCACACTGTAAAATACCCGATGTTTAACCCAAAGAAATTTACCATGTTTTTACCCACATGTGAATAAAATATGCTTGCCAATTATAGCAATAAAAAAATTATTTTCTAATTCAATAATAAGATGCACATTTGGAATAATCCCATTCCAAACTCCCACTACATTTCAATAATAAAAGATGCATATTCAAAATTAAACCCATTTCAAATTTCCTTGCATTTTCATAAAGTACATTACGTAATTCCAAGTAATGATTATCTATTACATAATCCCAAGTAATGATAACATTTTTCCAATCTCATTAAGAATAGAGATACATGTTTATATACATAACTTTCATGAGCTTAATGAAATAGATAAACAAATAGTCCAGATGTCCCTACCTGGACATACATCCTAGATGTCCCTAGCATTGTTGCATACATTCTAGATGTCCCTGATACTGGCATGTACATCCTCAAATCTTGGACACCAACTCTATGAGGGAGAGCACCACTCAAGCGCTTTTCCACCAACCACGGACTTATTGCAATCCCCCACACATCTACTTAACTAGTAAGATGGCCTTATCCTTCGACAAAAAGATTGGTTTGATAACCCCATAATTCTAGCCTTCCTAAGCATAGTGTTGTGTCCTACATATCTAGAGCTACCATACAATGGCTGCAACCTACATGCATGATTTCCTTGCCTACAATGCAATCATGGATCATAGTGAACTAACAGTGTAAACGGTGGCTACTTACACTACTTTGGTCAAAGAATTCAACACCTAGTATTTCGAGTGTGCGTCATCTGTCCACCCACCCTTTAGCTCAATTTGGTATTCACCATAAACATAACATACATTCATTCTAAGGTGATGACATAATAAACTATCCAACAAGGTTATTCCCTTTACCATGGATTACCCTAACCCTAAGAATAATCAAGACTTGACAAACTAAATAACTAGGTTACACCCTTTCCCATGGATTTCTCTAACCCCAAGTATAACCAAGCTAACTATACATGCACACATAATAAGTGACCAACTAGGTTACTCCCTTTCCCATGGATAAACTAACCCCAAGAATAACCTAATTAACCACCCTGGGTAATCATAACGTCATAACATTAAATAACTCCATTTCAAAAAGTATGATCACAACAATAAGTTCCTTCTTTTCAAAAGTATAATCTCATCAATAAATGGCCTCATTCAAAAATATAATCTCATCAATAAATGACTCAATCAAAGATATAATCAATTAGATCATACTGGCTAACCCCAACCTATATGCTTCATTCAATAATCAAGTAAACAATCCAATCAAATAGGTTATTCCCAACCTAGGGTTTTAATAAAAAGTGATGTAACGATCAAGTGATCATAAACAAATCATAAAACCTCTCTTTCAATATAATTTAAATATTCATATGTTTACAATGTTCACTACATTTGTATATAATTTGGAGGACAATAGCTTGAGAAGAGTTTGTGCTTCTGCACCTATAGTCCTCTTCTCTATACAGCTTTAGGTAGCCGGAACGTGAATCCTCTTCTAGAATTTCGTAAATAGGAATAGGCTCTTAATCAAGTATATGATTATAGCATATTCAAAAAATACATTTCTCAACCCTACTATTGAATATTGATATAATAATCAAGTATACACCCTAACCCTAGGGAAAAGACTATCTTCCTACTTCAAGGAGATCTAAGTAAACAATCAAGTATAGACTATCAACATAGTTTTCCTGACAACACAACCTATCAATGATGACATGTCTATTATGCCATCATTCTCGTTGTATTACTAACCTCCATATCCACAAAGGTTAACCTAGCATTGTAAGCTAACAAATCAAGATAGCAACATACTCCACATTTCACTTCTCATGCAACATCTATATAGTCTTGACAAACTAAGTATAATTCTAGTAGCATTAAAGCCACACAAATTCTAATATGGTATATGTATTCCGATATAAAAGGGTTCCACTAATACAAGACTCAACAATGAATCATACGTGATCATCCCAAACTAGGAAATAAACCGAGTTCATAAAATAAGCTTATCCAACATTCAAAATCAATCTTTCACAAACAAAGGCAATTATAAACAAATAACCCTTGAAACATAAATAACAAAGGAATAGAAATTTAGCATGCTTGTATTTAAAAGCTCCAACTAATATTTCCTCCTTCCTAGCTCAATTCTACAAGCCCGCTTGCTATTTCTTTTAAGTTCAACCTATCTTCCACCTCTAGCCTCTTACCAATTCTCTCAACAATACAATTGCAAAATCACAAAGCAACTTGCTAACTTTCAAGCTATCTAATTCACTTGCACAAAAAAATACAATAGAATAACAATGGAGAAATCAGAATGAGAAGTGTAACAAATGGTAGAGAGAGAACCTCTATATATACTAAAATCTGAGCATCCAAAGGCTACAAACAAGCTAACAATTATGCCACCTTCCTATGCACATGCATCCATTCAGCTAAATTCAACTCTTAGATTGTAACACATGACAATCCTCATATTTCAAATGGCTGGGTCGACTTAATTCATGAGACAACATGACTCTTTTACAGAGTCAAGGGTCAACAACGCAATGCTACAGGTTTCCTATTTGGTTTGAAAGTCGACTACCCTCTCAAATCTCTTCCATCTATGCTTTGACTGAGTTTCATGCTTATGTGTTGGTTTTAGACTTCTACTTGCTTACAAACTCTCTCTATGGCACTGCATTTGTACGTTGGACAACAACTTAAATATAATACATTCCTCCACATATACTACATACTCGATGTTGCATTTACTCCATTCCCTTTCATGCACTACTTGATCTTGTTTCAAACGCTACATTTAAGTGCAACAAATATTTATTATATTGCTGGCTTTGAGCTAACCTATGCACTGGTTTGAGGCGCCTACTTTCCTACATTCACATATTGTTTACTTTGCATTTACTAATACCTGATATCTTATGCGTTGTATTGATCCTTTTGTATATGCACATTATATGTGTTTCCTTCTGTTAACATTATGACTTATTTCCCATGCATTGTTTTTGTTACAACCTGATTGTATAGCTACTATTTACTGGCACTGCATAGGGTAAAATGATTGTAATGAGAATTTTGAAGATGAATAAAATATGTTGTTCCTTGTTATCAATATGAGTGTTTTCACATTTGATGTTTGTCTCATTTAATGTTGCTTCTATTGATGATATCTTTGGTGAAATATTCCATATAAGGTTATTGAATTATGAATATTCTAACTTTGAGATGTTTATGTATACTGCTTATGTTATGAACATTTGACTGCCGTGAGTATATGTCAGTGAATGCAAGTATATGAACCATTCCTCCAGGCGAAGGGGAAGTATCACTCGGGAGAGGAGCGTGGTCGGGTAACCAGTAAAGTAAACTAGCTGAGCATACACACACATCACCTTAGTTTGAGTGAACTGAATCAATTTGTGTGGGTTATAGGTAAGTCATCTGTAGCTTGTATGTTGGATTTAGGAGTCTTGTTTACTTTTGCATGCATTTGCGAGTAATGTTTATCTATTTGGTTTTTGTGATCTGTCTTGTGACATTACGATCATATGGATAGGAGGAATGTAGGTGGAAGTATGTTTATATATATGCACATGCATGTCAGGAGGATCTAACGACTTTTAATGTCCCCATTTTGGCCATACGCTCTTTTGTGACTGATAGCCTATTTCTGAAAATCCGTAGGCTGATCAGAAGTGCAAATTAGGGTTTCCTATTTTATAGGAGATTTTTGATGCATTTTTGAAGGTTTGCATGTATGAGTTTTTGATGCATGTCTAGTGGAGTTTTGGGTTTTCAAAGAGCTTCGCAATAATATGTCATGCAAAGGCATTGGGCAACTTTTCAGAGTTTACTATTTTTAATAAGCTCTATTTCTGGCAATGCTATCTTGGGCAGTAGCATTAGCAGTCAGTTCAGTTTCCATTTCAGGCAGTGCAGTTTGGAGCATATTTGGTTTTTAGCATTTTGAGGTTCATTTTGGGTGAAACAAGTTATTTAAGTCATTAATGTTATATTTCATATTTGGGCCCCTTGGCCTAGTTTAATGACTTGAAGTTGTTTTAAAAGGTGGTCATAAAGCGTGGATGCCTCATGGAGGGAATAATTGATATTTTATATTGTTTTAATATGCCTTGGGATTTGGATACCATATTAAGGGATAATTAAATATTTTGAAAAGTAAAATATTTCAAAAAGAGAATAGGTGTCCTTTCTTGGACGCAAAAGGTGGAAGGTAAAAGGTCATCTAAGAATTCTATTTAAGAGAGTGTTTGCTTTGCTCCAACTTTTGGTATCCATTGTTTATTGTTAATGTTATGATGTTGAAATGACTTCATGAATTTGGCTTCGAGGAATGCTTACCTCCTAACATTTGTCCAATTTTGTGTTTGAAAGATAACACCTAGTTGGTTTATGGCTGCTTATCATTCAAACTAGCAAATTGAGCTTCATGGTTAATGAATTTTGAAGATTTCTTGAGTTTTTAAGTTGCTGGTTCAGTCATGGCTACAAGGCGAATTTGAATACAGCTTTAAGGGTGAATTTTATTTGCACATGGGTATTGTTCCAATCTAATTATATGCTTGAGGCGCCTCTTTTTGTGCAAGGGAAGATTTTATATTGTAGTGGATGATTTTTAAAGTGAGGTTGACCCTCTCCAAGGGCCGTACCATGCTTCACATGCATTGGAATTCATGTTGGGTTGATTTGCTGAGTTTGAAGCTTGGGAAATGATGCTTTCATGGTCGCCTAGCCTTTGTTGTCAATTTACAGAATTTCAGTTTGCAGATTTTTATATCAGACTTGTTTCAATTCCTGATTTTGGTTTTCTATCTTCAATAATTGAGAGATTATCAAGTAGGAGATCATCTATTTCATTGTGTTTTGTAAAGATTGAAATAACACTTGAAAATTGCAGTTGTTTTACATTGTAAGACTGTAGACGGTAGTACTGTTCCACTCATTTATCTTGTTGCATATTTTAATGTTCATTTTCACATATTTGTAACCCCTGGGCAGTTTACTGCCAATGTGGAGAAAGAACAAACTAATCTCTCTTTTTGTCAACCATTGAAAAGTGGCGAATTCCCACTATTGAGCGGATGTCTGCCGCAGCAGATGAATTAGTTTGAATTGTAATGTTTTTCCCCCCACTAATTAAGTGGTAGCGTGGAAATCTCTCGTGGTTGGTTCACCGCCTCTTTGCATTCAATTGTATTTTACTTTCAGTGATAATTCAGTTTCCCCCACCATATGCTAACACCTCACCCACATCGGGTCTTGTGTGCACATTTTTAGCGTAGAGTGCATTTCATTTGATTATTCTTTGGAAGCTAACACTAATCAATTGGTGCAGTGTTGGTTTGTGTTGTGACAATTCAAAGAAAAAATTGACTAGCACATTTCACAACACATATATGCATATGTATAGAGATACCACATGCACACACCTATCAATATGATAGCAACGTAAATGGATGTAAGTGAATTGGATGTGAACATATATACATATGTATAGTATATGCACGTATTCATAAGTATATACATATCGATACAGGCGTACGTTGGCAAATGGATACGCTCATACGGATGCATCGATATGGTATACCTACACATACGCATACATAGAGGTATATACAGGTATGTATATGTATATGTATATATGCACACATCCTGTATAAATGTGGATATTAATAATATTATTTTTTATTTGCCTTCTGAATTGCATATATATATATAGATGTTAACTGGCCCACAATATATATATTAGTTAAATATATATATATGTAATTATATATTAAAAATTATAGTTGTATTATAGTTATATTAAAACATATATATACATATATATATTTATACTGTGTATTTAAATGTATATATATATGTTTAATATATTGAAACTATAATAATATATATATAATAAAATATATAATTATTATCATTCATCTTTGGAAATCGAATTATTTCTGAATCGATTTAATATCATTTGTCAACCATCGGAAATCAAATTATTTTTTGTATCGATTTAATATCATCATTCAAACTTTGGGAAATTGAATTGTCTTCAATTCGTGTAACAGACATTGGATTAATTATGCCAAGACAGCTAAAAGAGAAAATACGAATTTGAAACTGATAAGGCAAGGGGAAATCGCGTGTCACCTGTTTATGACCACGCAAAGATAAATCCTCAAATGGCGTTTAAATCTTTTGACCAAGTCAAGAATCTGAGACGAGTAAATTCAACGCAATAATTGAGTTTCTTTAACTCAACCTTGAAACTAGTCGATGTTGTGTATGTGTAGGCAAAATACAATTGACTTCTTCTCTGAATTATGAATTACTCGCCATATCATGAGTTTGGCGCCGCCTCTAGAAACAATTCCTATAGGTGTTGATTCGTAAATTTCTCCAAATGCTTTTTGAATCAGTCTTCATAATGTTGGCAAAACTGGAGGTCGACTCACCTTACTGAATGCTAAGTACTGGCTGGAAATGGTGCCACCTCCAAGTTGAATATTTCAACCAACAGTGGTGGCAAACCACATGCCATGGCTGTAGGAAATTAGGGAGGCTAGGCTCACTATAAATAGTCGCCCAACTCTCCTAATTTGCACTCATTCGTATTCATTCATTCACTATTTTACCATTCTTCATCAGCTTTCATAATTTGTCTTGAGTTTCCCTTATACACCACATGTGTATCATCTAGTGCATCAATATTCACAGCCATTAGTCATTTTCTAAGTAACATTTTATACAACCATTATTCATTTGTTGAGTGGTCATAGTTTCCAACAATGTTCACATTTCTGTAAGTTTCTATTATTCTAAGTCAAACGTATTCTACCCAAGGAATACATTACTTCTGTTAGTAACTTTTGAGAGTGAGAAAGAGGGAAATATTGTGAGGAGGTTATCATCATCTAAGGGATTGGGAACTTAATTCAAGGAACTGGATTGAGCTGGAAGTGGAAGCAGCCTATCATCAATTTGGGATAAGCATAAAATAGGCATGGGATATTCTTCTACTATTCTTTTGCAAGATTTGCTATGATGTTTGAATTGTATTTTTTGTTTGTGCATAGGAAGTGAATATGTTTGTCTTCTAAGAAAGGAAAAATGATGCATTCTAGCTATTTTAAACATTGTTTGTAAGATCTCCATAATAGGGGGATGTTGTTTGCATTAGATATAATGTATTAGGCTTGTATGAATGCAAGAGTCACTTGAGGTACACCCAGCTAAGTTATTAAGTTAACTAGGAAAGCTAGTGTTACTCCTAGGATGAGATAATCTAGAATGGGAGGGTGTTTGTTGGCTTACTTGTTAATCATAATCATTGCTAGTAGAATAGATTGTTGTAGGTTAGTCTGGGATGATAGATTATCCAATGAAGGACAATACCTATGCGTAGTGTAAGATAAACTTAAGTCAAATCAGCCCTAAGTAGTGCTTATGATAGATGACTTCATTCGAAGTACTGAATGAGAACACTTTGGCCAAAGTAGTGCAATGTACGACATCCACTTAGACCGTGTGATGCTTGAGACTACACTATCAATTCATTGTGATCCTTTATTACATACTAATTCAAGATTGTAGGATTACAAGTTCTAGATATGTATGACATAGCACTATGCTCAATTGGTTGTTGTTATCAGATACTCTACCAATCTCTTCGTCAAAGGGAAGGGCCATCTATCAAATGATAGATGTGTGGGGAGCCGCATTAAGAGTCCGTGGTTAGCGGAAAAGCGTCTGAGTGATGCTTCTCCTCCACAGCAGGCGACAAAAAAACCAAGATTTGAAAGGAAAGGAACCTAGACCATCTTACTACTATTTGTTCAAAAGCTCCATGAGCTATGTATGTATTTGTATGTTTTCTTACTTTGATGTATATTGAAAAGAAAAAGGAATATATGTTGAATTATTTTTGTTTGGAAATTATCAATAAAAGAAAAGAAAAAATTTATGGCAATGGCTTTATTACTGGTTACTTTTACTTCTCAATGTAAAATTAAGAAAAATTTATTTACGTAAGGGTTTGGGTCGTTACAGTTTTAACTTTCTTTTAAGCTTTGTTCATTGCTATCTTTTGTGCTTTATACTCCTCTTTTATTTGCTTTTCCAAAACATTATACCGTAAACTATGCGCTTTATGTGTTGTATTTAAATGCTTAAAGACTTATTCTCTGTATGCATTATATGCAGCGCTTAACTTAGCCACTTTACTTCACATGGCAGCACTATATATGAGTGGTATTAAGTTTAGGCATTATGATATATATTTAGCAACGCTTTAATAATGCGCTATAGTTTTTCAAAGCTCTTATATTATATATCAAACAATATGTATTATTTATATATATATATATATATAATCATATTCACATGATTATTAAATGCATCAATTGCCATTCAAATATATAAATAAACATATGTCAAAATATATATATATATATGTATTTAATATATACTCATACATATATATTTATATATTTATATACTATATACATATATCGATATCTTAATATCCTTATATACACATTTTCATTGATGGATATATATATATAAAATGTACATGTATAAATGTCTTATTTGTCTAGTCGATACCCTTATGTGTATGGCGTATTCATGTATGAGCATGCATACATATTTCTACTTACATATTCTCACACGTATAAGTTATCATTTTCGCATATACACATATATATACATTCTATGTATATATATATACTTATCAATTACTATTTAAATATAAATACACGATGAAGAACTTATACTTATCATAAAGACTCAATCACATAACCCTAAACAGGAACATTCGAAAACCACATACCATTACAAAACATACTCAAACCCTAACAAAAGGTTACTTACCATTTCCCAAATTATCTTAATTCAACTAGACCAACTAGGATGTGAGTGTGTGTATGCTCAATTAGGCTCATCAAGGGTTACTAGACCAAGTTCTTCTCCTAAGTGATACTCCCCCTCTCGTACCTGAGGGCTTGACTCCTTCCTACATCCAACTTAGTGCATCACAAAGGTGGTTAGCCATTCACATGAAATTCATTTGCATCATCAAAGTATTAAAGTATTCACATTGCAATACGTATTCATTCACCACATTTTCCATAATCACGTATATTCGAAACATAATCATACCTTAAAAGCAATAACATCTTAATGCACATTTCAGTATTTCATTTACATATTAAACATATTACACTCATGTTTTGCGTTTATCATCATATTTACTCATGAAGGTAAAAGTAACCTGGTAACTGAGAAACAGGGTGTAACATGCACTTCCATGAATTGGTGTCTATCTGTAAGGCGAATAACCTGAGTCTCACTCTCTAGTTGATTTTCAGTATTCCCTGAGTCTCACTCATTGGGTATTGTATTAATCTACAATCAGTACTTGCGAATTCTGAAAGTATTTCTAGGGTTTGGATATTCATGGATTTTGTGATTACCATACAATTGCTATTGATTGGAGTAATTCTGAGGATTTTCGATGACCTTCCTGTGATTTACTATTATTACTGTCTATCTTGATTTGAATGCAAATTTGTGTTTCTGCATATGAACTAAGATTGGTGTATTTCAGAGTGTTTGGTTACCATCTAAATCAGAGTGTAAGAGGAAGATTAGTTGTTGTTCTGTGTGAGAACTGAACTTGGTGTATTTCATTAAGCAACTCATTACTTCCATTAACAACAAGCATTTATATGAACATGCTTTCCCTTAGTTTCATACAAATTTTTCTTAATGTTTGAGTAACTATAGTTTAGTATGTAAACCTAAACTACAAAAGGCAAGACATACATACACAAACCTATGCACACACATAGGCACAAGAATAGATACAATTAACAGAAACAAGCATGCATACCCATGCCCGTGCGCTGACACACTTAGACACCAATGCACACCTATGCACCCCCACAAACACAAATATGCCCACACCTAAACGCACCCACATACACAAGTTCACGTGTATGCTCACATGCACATACTGACATGTACACATGCGCATAAACAAGCACTTATATCTAACGAACGACACAATTGACAACACAATTATATTCATAAATGAATAGCTTTTCTTTTGCAAACTAAGACATCCCATGTGTATGTTCCATATTACATTGTTCATCATGGCCAATGACCTACCAAATAACTATTTGTCTTGGCTACAAGTGTCTAATCAGATAAGGAATGTTCCTTAGTGGATAACCCCAATTTCAAGATTTACCTACAAATATAATTTCCCTTATTTTTTTGCTGTTGGAAAAAACATATTTGCAAAGCGTTTCAAAATATTTTTTCCAAATTTGGACAAAACCATAGATGTCTTCAATGTGATTGATCTTATGTTAGTCAAATAAACTTAATCTCTTTTTGTTCATACCAAACTAGGAAATAAATCTTTGATCAAAAACCATATTATAGGAATTATGAAGATACCAATAAAGAAGATAAAGTTGACTTGCCACATCCACTTGTACCACAAAGCAAAACAGTCATTGATTCCTTTCGCTCTCGTTGTCTGCACTAACCATTAAATGCTGACAGCATGTTATGATGATTTAAAACTTTATCATACCACAAATAGCCACAAAGTTCTATACAAGTACACATTATACAACCATGAATGGTACGAACTATAAAAAAGCAAAAGCTAGTTAACCAAATATAAAACTTCAATTTCAAAAAAAAAAAGGGGGAAAGAAATAAATAAAGGATCATCCCCAAGCTGTAATATAAAGGAGTTGTATTTGGTAGGGTAATTTTTAATCTAAGAAGTGAAGTGTCAGCACAGACACATCCCCTAAGGGTACATATAACTGGTAACAAGGAATCGTCAAATATACAACTATCATGCACTTATACCATTCACTAACTGTTATAATCCTAATTAGTTAGTTTGGACTATCTTTGAGGCGATGCATCCTCATATTCACATCGCATCCCTTGTGTGTATATACTAACTTTTTTATCTTTAATATCATCTTGTTTTTATATTTTATCAATGTATATTGTATTTATTCCATTATTCTAATTTATGTATATCATTATGGGTGGATCAGAGCACAGTTTTGAACCAGGAGAAATTTCCACTAAAAAGAGCTCAATTAAGTCATAAATTGCAGGCCTAGATTTAGTCATAATTGCTTTTCCAAAATCAACATAGATTGGTTAGTGCTGAAAATTCAATCAAGAACTTATTGTCCCAGTTGAAAGTTAATTGTGGTTGCAAATTGAAGGGTACAACCTTCTATATAATTAAATACATAACCTAGTATTAGCTTATTAGCTTTTTTTAAATTATTAAAGAAACAAATTACAAAAAAAGATGATAATTAAATACATAACCTAGTATAAACACAAACATAGATACCAAGTATGAATAACGTCCAAGTACAAATCATAGTTGATTTGGTACAAAAGGATGTACACACATATGCCAAAGATATTAATGCAATACATCAAGATAACTATACTTTTTTCCAATGAGTTAAAAAGAATGAAGTAAAATGTTGAGACAATAAACACAAATATGGTGGAAATTACCAAAAAAAAAAAATCACAGCCTTACAGGAACAAAAGAATCACTAAATAATTTAGAAATGATGATGAATCAATTGATGTGGACAGATAATCTTGACCAAAATCAGTCATCCTTGCAATGAAGAAAGTCATGCTAATGCCAAGGTTTAAATTTTCATGGAGTAAAAGGACAAAACTCACAAGTTGATATATATATATATAACAATTGCCAAAACTGACCTTCCAGAGTTCAGCCCAATATGAAGTTGTTGACTGGTATACAAAAATCAATGCTCATTTAGAGTTGGATCCAATTAAAACTCATGAAATGATAGAAATTCTATCCCTATATTGGGAAGGAATGGCATTCAAATGGTTAATATGGTGTGGTGAGAAAACAAAAGTGTTTATGCACACTTGGCATAGATTTCTCAATGATTTTTTAAAACAGATTTGAACCACATGATGCTGACGATTTTAAAAATTAACCCATCTTGTCGAAAGAAATTGATAGATGAATATACATCAAATGGGAAATGTCAACAGCCACGATATCAGATGTTACACAAGAACAATTAATTCAATCTTACATTGGGGGATTAAAATCAGAAATCAAGAAGATATGTGTATTATATGTCCCAGCGACAATTGCAATAGCACGAAGATTGGAACATTAAAAATTTACAGGAAATCTCTATGCTTTTGTCCCTGTAATGATTTCAAAAATGAATATAAAGAGGATTCATCTAGCCATAAAAATCCTCACCCTTATCAAATCAGCCAAAGAAAACAAGAGGTAACAAAAGAAAAGGACTTTAAAAATCCTCAAACGCAGAAAAAATTATATAGTTATCATGAGGCAAATATCAATGATTGCAATGGAAATGCCAATAGTATTGATAGTGAAAGCAACTATGTTCTAGAAGTGAGAGTACTAATTGATAATGATCAATCTACTAGCTCAAATGAAGAACTGACAAGAATTCAACAACCTTGAACCTTGAAAATCCAATGGTATATTCAGAATCAAAAAATCAGGATATTGATCGACTCTGAAAGCACACATTATTTTGTGGACATGTAATGTCCCCAAATTGAACTTTCTGGAAATATATGTTATGTATTTTTTTTACTTTTGAAAACAAAGATAAAATTGCAACAAACTTAAAATGGAAACAAGTAGCTGAAAACTTCTTATCAAACCCTCAATAGCTATTATACAACTTCACATGCAACCCTTATTATCAGATCTGAATTGTGTACGTCAACTTACATCAAAAATAAGAGCTAACTTGTAAACCCTAAGTTGCCAAAATAAATACACAGCAGTAAGTAAACCTCTGAAACCAATTTATTCAATTTAAGAGGTAAAAACAAGTTACAATGTTGATATGATGAATTGGAATTACAATTTCAGAATTAAATATTCACTCACAGAATGACAAATGGCAGATCTGAATGTATAGGCTGATTGTAAGACTAGAAAATGATCATGAATTGCTGCTGATACAGCCTGACAACCCTCAAATGTCACTGTGGACTTCTGAGGGGCTATGATCTAATCTGCAATGTGTAGTAAATGACCCCCAAGGTGTACAGCAGCGGCTAAGATGAATGTTGATCTGTGGCGGCTACAGGAACAGAAAATAGGCAGCTGGAAACAGGTATGGAAACAAGACTTAATAATATATCAAACCCTTCTTAGTGCTAGCACCCAAGGCCAAGGTCTGGAAAATGTTGATTATTACAAGAATTCAAATGATGTTGTATGGCGCCTCCAAGAAATTGCCTTAAATGGTACAAAATTCCTTCAATTAAGTAAGCACTCTAAAATAGGAAATAAATCAGCGACAAAATGTGGATGAATCTGAAAATGCAAAGATGAAATCCTCTAGACAATACCCAAATATTTGATTGCAAATCAAATTGTAAAAATTCTAAAAACTTGCACAAAATCACCAAAATTTAGCTCTAATGCAACCAATGTGTGGAGATCCCTAGACAAAGATGAGGGTTTTTGTCCCCAAATTTGGTGATAGAAATTTAAAAGGGTTTTCATCCTCGGATTTGAAGATTGAACACAAAGCTCAATTCCGGAAAGTAAAAATGAAATGAACCCCTTACAAGTTTTTCAATTTTTCATCAACAATTATCACCTGTCAGCATTAGCAAAACCAAACCAACACTGAAATGTAACCCTACACCAAGAATGTACACCAAGATCCCAATGACAGGCGAGGTGTGAGTATATGGCACCAGGGATCGTTAGATTGAAAACTGAATGCTGGAATTACAAAGCATGCAACTCGACCACTTATTTAGCGGGAGTAGAGTGACAACTTAACCGATCAGCAAATGAGAATGCAGTACAGAAAGTAAAGACGGTGAGGATTGTCTCTTCCACCAAACAGTGGGAATGAAATATTCTTATACGGAAAGTAAATAAGGCGGCAAGCCAGCCTTCTTCCACTAAAATTGGGAATACAATAGATAACTGCAGAAATATTAAAGAGCTGATCAATTCTATTGAATCAGCATTACAATGTGAAATAGAATCTGCAAGAGCCAAGTATAAAAGATGCCCCAAGCACTGCAAATGATATAAAATGTCTCTCCAACTCCAACAGACACCCAACTATGAAAAACAGACCCAAAAACTCCAACTACTGAAATCTGATATGACAAACCAGCAAGTACAAAACTCAAACCAGCAAGCATAAACCCACTAAAATACTCCTAACTCCTCCAAACACCTCTGAAAGACATGAAATAAGCTGCAATGGACACCTAGAATGATGGCGACCAACTCAAGATAAAGAAACTGCATCAAACACCTAATATTGAATTAAGCATGAATCCCAATGCACTTGCCGGGCATGGTACGGCCTCCCAAGAGGGGCAACCAGCAATATAAAATCTGAAACTTCATTAAAAATTATTAAACTTTGCAAAAAGGGACACCAAGGGTCTAGGAAGAGATTGAGAGACTACCCAGAAGCAAACAAAAATCATTCAATGACTTATGATTGAAAATCACCTTTAGTAATACACTAACCAACAACCTGTAAATTGACAAAATCATCAAAACTTCAACTGTGATGCTCAATCTGCATTCTCTGAAGGAGAAGCAGTCTCTTAATCAACTAGGTGTTATCTTTCAAACACGAAACTGAGTCCTTGCTAGGAGGTATGCATTCCTTGAAGCCATAGCCTGAAACAATTTCAACACCATTTCGATGTATTAAGCAATGGATGATAAAAAACGAGCCCAACACTCTTATTTATAGCCTTTTGTCTCCAAATTCAATTTCAAACTCCCTCCAAAATGGAAGCCTAATTCAAATGCACATTCACTTCTCAAAATTCAATAATTTGCATTTCATTTCATCCTATCTCCAAGTCATCCATCTCAATAAAGCATTATATTTTATCAAAATTACAAATAAAGTATAATATTGGTATCCAAAAGTATTTAAGGGAAATACTTTATGAAATAACATATCTCCTCAATAAGGCGTCCAGAATAATAAAGTGAAATATCATATAAAATTGCCTTTTTAATTA
>VCHN02003703.1:10000-13536 GCA_007115665.2 Sequoiadendron giganteum
ATTGCCTCCAGGAACAATCGAGAATGAGACCGATTACATGTTGTCAAGTCTGTTACTGGGTGGACATGACTTGCAAGTAGGAAATCGAGCAACCGTCTCCATGGCCCGAGGCCAAAGCTTCGACCGACTCGAATGACCCCAACAATCATCATGCCACTCTTCGCAGAGAATATCGCACCGCTTTTGAACTTTTGACACCGTTCCGAGACTACGAAGTGTCCCACGGATAGAATGCGACGCTTTCGAGGCACCCAAAAGGCTGAGAAAACACTCAGAACAATCCACCACACCCCGACATGGACGAGTTTAGGGCGACTACCAGTGCCGACCCTTTTCCCGCGAGGCGTCCAATGTCGAGACGGTTCGAGAAATGCAAAAGAGCCCCTGCATACCAATCGGGTGTCCTTGGGGGCAGTGGGGGTTTTTTTAAGTGAAACCGAGTGGGTGTTTGGGGTTTCGGGGTAAAACCATAAGGGTGGAGCCGAGCATTATGGAATTGGTAGAGGTAAAACCGGGAGCAGGAGAAATTGTGGTGGGGAGCAAACTCGAGCGCACCCTCACAAGCAACCCGAGAGTTAGGCAGAGGCTCCTGAGGAATCTCTTTACTGGGGCCGAATTTGGACGAGTCTGGATCGGCTACCAGTGCCGATCACTTCCCGAGATGCGTCCAAAACATACCCCAGTTCCGAGACGGCAGAAGAGCCCACGCATAACAGTCGAGTGTCCTAGGCGGGAGTCGGGTGGGGATAAAGAAAATCCCAAAAGCTAGACAAAAGCTCCCTTACTGGACCCCGACTTGGCCGACTTTGGAAAGGCTACCAGTGCCGATCCGTTTTACGTAATGCATCCAATGCCGAGGCCGTTCCGAAACGCCCTGAATAGCGATTGAGAGCTTGTTGTGGGGAGCAAGGTGGATTGCACCCTCCCAAGCAACCCGAGAGTTAGACAGAGGCTCCCGAGGAATCTCTTTACTGGGGTCGGATTTGGACGAGTCCGGATCGGCTACCAGTGCCGATCACTTCCCGAGATGCGTCCAAAACATACCCCCGTTCCGAGACGGCAAGAGAGCCCACGCATAACAGTCGAGTGTCCCAGGCGGTCTTGGGTGTATCCAGAAACGACCCAAGAGCTACACAGAAGCTCCCTCCCCCCTTACTAGACCCCGACATGGATGACTTTGGAAAGGCTACCAGTGCCGATCCGTTTTACGCAATGCATCCAATGCCGAGAGAGACCTTACATAGCAACTGGGAGAATTTGTGGTGGGGAGCAAAACGGAGCGCGCACCCTCCCAAGCAGCAGCCCGAGAGTTAGACGTAGGCTCCCAAGGAAATCTCTTTACTGGGGCCGGATTTGGACGAGTCTGGATCGACTACCGGTGTCGATCACTTCCCGAGATGCGTCCAAAACATACCCCCGTTCCGAGACGGCAAGAGAGCCCACTACTAACAGTCGAGTGACCCAGGCGGAGTAGGGTGTAAACAAAACCAACCCAAAAGCTACACAAAGGCTTTCCCCTTACTAGACCCCGACATGGACGACTTTGGAAAGGCTACCAGTGCCGATCCGTTTTACGCAATGCATCCAATGCCGAGACGACGCCGAGAGAGACCTTGCATAGCAATTGGGAGAAGTTGTGTTGGGGAGAAAAGCGGAGCGCACCCTCCCAAGCAAATCCGAGAGTTAGACAGAGGCTCCCAAAGAAATCTCTTTACTGAGGCCGGATTTGGACGAAGCTGTGGATCGGCTACCAGTGCCGATCACTTCCCGAGATGCGTCCAAAACATACTCCCGTTCCGAGACGGCAAGAGAGAGCCCACGCATAACAGTCGAGTGTGTCCCAGGCGGGGGTCCTCGGTGTATACAAAAACAACCCAAGCGCTGCACAAAGGCTCCCTCCCCCCTTACTAGACCCCGACATGGACGATTTTGGAAAGGCTACCGGTGCCGATCCATTCATAATGCATCAATCTGGGAACCTTTCGAGGCAGGAGGCGTTGCACCAACAAAGCTGGGAGAGTTGTGGTGGGGAGGCAAAGCGGGCCAGCGCACCACCAACGGCGGCAGAGAGGTTAGGCATTAGGCTCTGAAATCGCTACTTGGGGCGGTTGGGCCGAATGCGGATCGACTACCGGTCGCCGCGATCCAGCACCCTGAGATGCGTCCAAAACATACCCCCGTTCCGAGACGGCAAGAGAGCCCACGCATAACAGTCGAGTGACCCAGGCGGAGTCGGGTGTAAACAAAACTAACCCAAAAGCTACACAAAGGCTCCCCCCTTACTAGACCCCGACATGGACGACTTTGGAAAGGCTACCTGTGCCGATCCGTTTTACGCAATGCATCCAATGCAGAGACCGTTCCGAGACGACACCAAGAGAGACCTTGCATAGCAATTGGGAGAGAAGTTGTGTTGGGGAGAAAAACGGAGCGCACCCTCCCTAGTAATCCAAGAGTTAGACAGAGGCTCCCAAAGAAATCTCTTTACTGAGGCCGGACTTGGACGAAACTGGATCGGCTACCAGTGCCGATCACTTCCTGAGATGCGTCCAAACCATACCCCCGTTCCGAGACGGCAAGAGAGAGCCCACGCATAACAGTCGAGTGTCACAGGCGGGGGTCTTAGGTGTATACAAAACAACGCAAAAGCTACACAAAGGCTCCCCCTTACTAGACCCCGACATGGACGGCTTTGGAAAGGGCTACCAGTGCCGATCCGTTTTACGCAAAGCATCCAATGCCAAGGCCGTTCTGAGACGCCGAGAGAGACCGTGCGTAGCAACTGGGAGATTTGCGGTGGGGACCTAAATGGAGCGCACCCTCCCAAGCAAATCGAGAGTTAGACAGGGGCTCCCAAGAAATCTCTTTACTGAGGCCGGATTTGGACGAGTCTGGATCGGCTACCAGTGCCGATCACTTCCCGAGATGCGTCCAAAACATACCCCCGTTCCGAGACGGCAAAAGAGCCCACGCATAACAGACGAGTGACCCAGGCGGGGAGTCGGATGTAAACAAAAACAACCCAAAGGCTACACAGAGGCTCCCTCGCTTACTAAGCCCCGACATGGGCGACCTTGGAAAGGCTACCAGTGCCGATCCGTTTTACGCAATGCATCCAATGCCGAGACCGTTCCGAGACGACGCCGAGAGAGACCTTGCATAGCAATTGGGAGAATTTGTGTTGGGAAGCAAAACGGAGCGCACCCTCCCAAGCAGCCCGAGAGTTAGACAGAGGCTCCCCAAGATATCTCTTTACTGGGGGCGGATTTGGACGAATCTGGATCGGCTACCAGTGCCGATCACTTCCCGAGATGCGTTCAAAACCAAAACCCGTTCCGAGACGGCAAGACAGCCCACGCATAACAGTCGAGCATCCCAGGCGGGAGTCGGGTGTAAACAAAAACAACCTAAAAGCTACACAGAGGCTCCCTTACTAGACCTCGACATGGACGGCTTTGGAAAGGCTACCAGTGCCGATCCGTTTTACGCAAAGCATCCAATGCCGAGGCCGTTCTGAGACGCCGAGAGAGACCATG
>VCHN02004016.1:0-12809 GCA_007115665.2 Sequoiadendron giganteum
ATGACATCACCACTGGTTGTTTAGCAATTGCGATATCATGGGCAAGCACCACGTGTCCCAAGCTGTCGATGCCGAAAAGGGATTAATAAAGTGTTTAATATTTGTGTCGAACTTAAATACATTATAAAGTGGGTTACTAAAACAGCTGCGAGATGTACGTGCTCGAGATCGACGGTGATGTTATAATCTTGGTAAAAATTTGCTCGACGGTTATGTTTGGTGTTGCTGACTATTGTGTTTTTAATGAGCGTCAATCTTCCTACAATTGATCCTAACAACTCCCCGCGATCTCGCAATGACATCACCACTGGTTGTTTGGTGATTGCGATATAACGGGTGAGCGCCACATGTCCCAAGCTGCCGATGCCGAAAAGAGATTAATAAAGCGTTTAATATTTTTGTCAGACTTAAATACATTATAAAGTGGGTAAATAAAACAACTATGAGATGCACTTGCTCGAGATCGACGGTGATGTTATAATCTTGGTAAAAATTTGCTCGACGGTTACGTTTGGTGCTGCTGACTGCTATGTTTTTAATGACCGACGATCTTCCTACGATTGATCATGACCTCTCCCCGCGATCTCACGATGACATCACCACTGGTTGTTTGGTGATTGTGATATCATGGGAGAGCACCACGTGTCCCAAGCTACCGATGCCGAAAAGGGATTAATAAAGCGTTTAATATTTGTGTCGAACTTAAATACGTTATAAAGTGGGTTACTAAAACAACTGCGAGATGCATGTGCTTGAGATCGACGGTGATGTTATAATCTTGGTTAAAAGTTGCTCGACGGTTATGTTTGGTGCTGCTGACTGCTATGAGTGAACATGATCGTCGATGGTAGGAATCAACGGTTGCCCACCATTGCATGATCCAAAGATGCAAGATGTTTAGTGATCATGATATCACGGGTGGGTGCCACGTGTATTCCTTTGGCGCTGCCTTCTATGGTGGGCCCTCGATGCTGACATGGAGATTTCATCAACCCTTTTGAAGATGGTCATTCGATGATCTGACAAAAATAAAAGATCGACAACTGAAGTTTAAATTCACATCAAATGCGATTGGAGTCGTCGGGGCGGCATGCAAATGATCTTTAATGGCGGACAAGATGTCTACTGCCTCAATTCAATCGACATAAAGTATCTACTCTTTTTCTATCCTCATCACAAAATCATTCAAGTATTTTCCAAGTAGTTCAGAGCCAGAGATAAAAAAATTTGAGCGATCACCATGAAGTTTGGTTCTCTGCAAGGCGTGAAATCCCGTGAGTTATTTTCTAAACTGCTGGGTTAATTTGACTATGTCTTTGCGAAGGGTTCTATTGTGCTAGTCAAGGGGTTTTTTTAATTATTTTCATAGGGTTACTGGTTTGTTTGAATTATTGGAATTGCACAGTTGTATTGTATTTTTGTGTTCTGGGTACCCTTAGTTTCTTTGATTTTTTAAAAGAGCCCTAGTTGTTTAAGATGGCACCACCGAAGCAACACTCTACCCATGTTGATTATTTGAAGAGGAATTTGTATGATGAATTCCTAGATCAACTCTCATTGTCAACAAATGACAGGAAGAGTGGTTTGGTTTTAATGAATGGAAAGACCCTAGGCGAAGGTCTACTGCGCATAAATTATAACATTGTGGATGCCAAGATTCCTATGACTGGTCTTGAAATGTTTAGGTTGTGGTATGGACAACGAAACTTACCTCACCCCTTCTCTAATGCTTGGAGATATGACACGGGGAAACTAACAGTGCCAAATGTGTTCCCTAATGTTGAATTGCTCAGAGAAGTGGCAACACGGTATGATCCTGTGACAAGGGTCATAAGGGATAATGATGGTGGAATTCTGCTAAGTATAAATGCATATGAGATTCAGCAGATTTTTGATTTGACTGAGTATAGCCCTTTCTTAGTCCAAATAGATTTTGAGGAGATGAAGGAGGAGTACAAAAGGTTAAAGTCTCTTTTTAGATTGAGGTTGCTTCCTCCTCTCCTAGTCAGGGCGGGTAGTTCAACAATTCTTATCAGCCCAAATGACCAGGAGCCTTTCAGGATGAGTTGTTTTGCTAGTCACTTCCTGGCAACATTTTATTCATTGTGTCAGATTTTAGGGTTCAACCCTAATACTATGATGCCAGTTGCGTACATGTTTATGGGAGCCCAGATTCAGCATCCCAACTTCTCTGTGGTATATGACTTTGCATCATTTATGTCAAAGAAGATGCATGTGGGGGATACTAGCACTCCTTTTTTCTGGTACTCCCTATTGATGCATGTGTTCCTATACAAGAATGTTGTTTTCTTCTCAGAAAAAATGGAGTTGAGGCAGGAGGTGAATGGAGAAAGGTTACTAGTACAAGTGTGGAGTGCAGATTTGTCTTACAACAAGGGAGGTGCCAGCTTTGTACAGTTTAATAACTGCTTTGTCTCCAGACTCAGGGCTCGGTTGGTGGTACATGTGCCTAGAGTCCCTAAATATTAGCATGAATTCCTCTGACCGAAGCTGAGGAAGCCTAATTTAAAAGTGTGTCACAATTGGGGTGATATCATCTTGTACCCTGTAAGCACTGTCTTGAGGGTGTATGGTTTTCAGGGAACCCCTCATATCCTCCCCTTTAATGTACCATCAAGGATGGGGTTTTCCGAAGTAATATGGCAACTAGGTTGTATTCATGAGGACAACCTAACAAAGAAAGGAAAAGGGACTGTGTTCCTTGACTACACTATTGTTTCTGATTTTGTCTATTCCAAGGGAGGATGGGTCCACTTTGGAAGGTTTTTTTATGACTTCAATTTGAGGAATGGTCCTAGGAGACAACATGACCCTGAGGGATTCTTTGCATTGTTTAGACAACAAATTAATGGTGAAAAATTTGCACATGAATTCAAATTTCCTGAGGACCTAATCAAAAATGAGTTTGATTTGAATAGGCAGGAGTTGAATAAAGAAAAAATGGATTGCATATGAAAAGATGTTGGCTATAATAGATAAAATGGATCCAAAATATGATCCATTAATGGAGTTCACTCCATTTCACAAGAGAATAGACTTCTTAATGGATAATTTCAAATATATCATGGGCACCTTGATGAACAAGAGGGTCAGTTTGGAATTATATTTTGGTATAGAAAGATTGGATGTGAGGCCTGAAGGAACAAGGCTAGCTTATTAGCCACCAGTTGACTGGCCTCTATACAAGAGAAAGAGGAATGTGAGTAGTGATGAAGATGAAGGGGATAAGAAGGGAAAACAAGTCATGCAAGCATCATCACAACTGGGTTCAAGGATCAAAGCACCTAGAGGGATAAGGATTGTGGATCTAGATTCACCACCAAGAGGTGATCCTGCAGTGTTACCATCAGAGCCAAGCCCTAAGAGGCAGAGAGTTGAGGAAACACAGGAAACTCTGATGGATGAGATAATTGTGATTGATCAAGACATGCAGGTTGGTATCCCTTCCCCTCCTAGATCAACACAATTGGTGCTTTCTAACATGGATGTAAAGGGGCAATGTGTACAAGATGAGAAGATGGAGACCTACAAGGCATTCTTCGATGATGATGCATTTCTAAAGACTCCTGTATTCTTGCAACTAGTTTGGAGGATGAAACTAGAAGAGTACCAGAACAAATGCAAGAGTAGGAGAGAATCGAGACTTGATAGGTCTGAGTAGGAGAATGATGACGAGGTCAAGGCAGAATTAATGGAAAAATTCAAAGGAATCACTCTTGAGGAGGGAAGAAGACTTGTGACTCGGGCTAGTGTCTTACTTTTTCCTGAATGGGACATAGCTGATGCAGTTGCATTCAATGCTATCTTACAGTCCAAGCACCCTATACAAAACAGTGAAGAAGAGGTTAAGGCAGCTCTACAGGACTCTGCCTTCAGTGAGGAGTATGAAACTTTGGCCATATGGGCATTGGCACCCTAGGGAAGAAAGCCAAATGTAATTGATATTAGCCCACACCTAAGAGGAGGGCTAATCATCAAGAGAGATTCTGAAACTTCAACAATAGAAGCTACAAGCCTGACAGTAAATGTGGCTAAATTGGCCCAAAAGATAGCTGAGAGAGAAGAGGTTGAAAAGAAGAGTCTAATGGAGAAATACAATATGATAATTGCAGAATATAGTAGGATGCAGCAAAGGAATGTTGAGCTGCAATCTGAAGTAGATAGGTTGAAATATGGGCAGGTGGGAGAATCCTCCAGTGCTCCTAGTATCAGAGCATTACCTTCTATTGTAGGATTGGTCCCCCATACTACTCCAATTGTTTCAACTCAGAGGTCCCCCATCCAGGCACCTACTCTCAGTCCTACACCAGGGCCAATTGAAGAAGAAGTTGAATATTCTGTGGATCCCACCAAGAAGCAAATGTTGAATAGGATCACAGAATTGCAGGCTGCCTTAAAGGCAAGTGAGGATGATGCAATTTCCAAACAAAGTGAGGTGGTTGACACATTTTTGAGGCATCTTAATGAAAAGGTTCATGGTAAATTGCCATCTGTACATTCTTTGTATTCTTTATTCTTGGGCGAAATAAAAAATATCAATAGGGATCGAGAAATAGTTTTTCCTTTGGCTGAGAAATGGATCCCTAGGGCCAACGATCTGGATATTATGTACAAAGCTTCTAGGTTTGATGCAAACAACAGGCCCCAGTCATTGAAGCCTACTCAAAACTTTATAAAATTATTGAGTGGATTCTAGGCCCTACCTGATGATTTCAGTAGAAGAATTAGGGAGCTGATAAAGAGCTTTGATGACTGGAATGATACATTTTTGCTAGACATTATTGATGCACAAGGAAATGTTAAGACATTGCAATAGTGGCAGGATGGGGCAGAAGAAGTTATCAATGCACAAATCAAATCGATTTGTGATGATTCAAACTATGATTTGCTGGTAAATGGTATGGATAAGATAATTAACACCAGCACATTCTTAGAGTTTTTTGAAAGGGAAGCCAATCAGGTTGCAGTGAAGTACACACCTTACAATACTAAGGTGAATGAGGTCGTGAGTTTTGGCTAGCCAACAGATGAAGAGTATCAGAGATGGGTGGACAAGTACTTAACCAAAGAGGAGTAAAACAATGTTTATTACCACAGGATGGATGAAGGAATGCCAGACGATGATGCAAACAATTCTGGAGACAGCCACAGGAAATGATTTAACAATGGATAGGGCATGTGAATAGAATGAGAAGATGTTCAAAATGGAGATAGCCATAAGGAATGCACTGGAGGATGCTGATACACACAAGTGGTCAGCTTACCAAGATTATTTGTCAAACATCTATTTATGGCTTAATAGAGCATAATTTCTAGTTTGTTATTGTTGTTAAGAAAAAGACATTTCTCAAAGGATGCGCCCTTTCACAATTTTGATATATTTATATCTATTTCATAATGTAAAATAGATATAGGCAGATAGGAGAAAGATACAGTAGATAGTTTGCAATGAAACTTTCCTTTAAAAGACTTAGATGCATGTATGAATTTTGATGAATTTAGTGAAGATGCTTGAACTTGTGGCTTAATCTTGGTATCAGTTGTTTGTGGAATTATACAGTTATTTGGTTGTCTCCATTTTGATTCTTTTCTATTGTCTAAATTGACATATGAAGCATATAAATATATTCAGTTTACTGATACACATTTTCTGTATTTGTGTGATGTGATTATTTGGTTCTTTCAAGTAAAGATTAAACCCTTCTAGTCAATCACAGTAACTGAAGAGTATTAATTGGATCAATAAGAAGAATCACATAACTAGGATTGTCATTCTATCTCAAGTAGAGTTTATCAGTCATTTACTTGCACATTTATACAAGTTATAAACTACATCTGTGTGCCAAACACTTTGAATTATTTCCATCATAGATTACACTTTTATAGATCTTCATTAGACTCCATACACCCAACAAGGCAATGGTCTCACGCTTTCATCTTTTGGTTTATCCATTTTATTTTTTACATCTGTTAATTGAACATATTCTAATATAATTCAAATATAATTAAAATTAAAAACATCTTAAATTAATTATGTAACCACATAAGTCAAATAGAATTCTATCAAGAAATTAATATCAAATAGATAATACAATCACATAACCCATACATTTCAATGTCATTGATCTTCTTCTTCATCCAACTCTTTGTCTGTATCATCCGATCCAGATTCAACATTGTAAGGATTGGTCATATCATCATCATCGTCATTGATATCAGTTTCGATAATGCCATCATCCACATGGATATCATCTTCATGAACATTAACTCCTACATCATCATGATCTAGTTCCTCCTCTTTGACATCTTCGTCAGGCACATCATCAACTAACTGTTGATCCCGATCATCATCTACATCATCTTCTATTTCTTCAGTATCTTCTTCTTCCACCACATTATACTTTACCGACCTTCCTCTTGGATCATGTCTAACAACATATGACCAACCCACTTTACCTGGAACCTCTGAGTAAAATACCTACTCACATTGGCTTGGAAGAACATAGGGCTCATTTCCAGCTCGCTCAAAATACCTTGTATTAACCATGGTAAATCCATTATCATGTTCAATAACAATTCTCTCGGGATCATTTTCATTCAATCGTAGCCTGTACCATAGGACAACAAACAAAACTAATTTGAAGGACTTAAAGTCACACTCAAGTATATCATCCAAAATCCCATAGTATTGATTTTATGAGACTCCTGGATGTATGTCGCTTCTAGATGAAACATTAGTCCCCTGGAAGACTGTAGTTATCCCATAATTACAATTTTTCTTCGTGTCATCCAACTTTTTGATTCAAAATTTATGACCATTGCACCACATAGCCTTGTGGTGTTTCACCTGCAATATGTCAAACATGTAAAACTTATTGCAATATCGTCAGTTGATAAAAATATTTATTCTTGGCCTAATGTATGCAAAGAAAAAAAAAATTCAACATATATATACATCAATATAATTGAAAATAATTAAATAATATGGGTGATTAATATATTTATACATACATGTTTATCTCTTAAACCATATGCTAAATCAATTTCCCTTGGTGTAACATTGGAATCTCCATTATGATGAGCTTCTTTAACCAATGAAGCCACACCTTCCCATGTTAATGCACGACCAGATTGTTGACATCGTTCAATCCATACCATCATCCAATCAAGATTGTTTGTGATGTACAAATGTAGTGCATCCCACTCTCAACCAAGTGTATCAAAAAAATTGAAATTCACAAACGACGTATAATTAGTTAATTACCACGGTATACAACCTTAATTTATAATTGATGAATATTGAAGATTAATAATTAAATAAGTACAATATACATAAAAACCAAATGTAAAATGTATTCTAATTAATCTCCATGACCATCTTATAATTACCTGTCACTTTCCTCAATCTACCTTTCCCCATCAGGTACTCCCCTTCGAATTTGTTAATGGAGTTGGGATCCCAAATGTGATCTACATGGATCTTTGTACAAACTTAGGAAGATATTCAGTAATGTACACCATGGTCTAGTATACCATGTATCCCTCCACCATAGAACCCTCAGGATGTGCTCTTTGTCTAACCAAAGCCTTCAAAAATTTCAAGTGCCTCTCAACCATCCACATTGACCTTGTGTGTACAGGTCCACACAATTCAATCTCCTCAACTTGGTGTATGAGGTAGTGTTCTTGTGCATTGAAAAATGTCGAAGGTAGACACTTTTGCATTTCACACATTAGACGAGGAATTTTTCTCTTCCAATAATTTATATCTTCTTTATGGATTACTTTAGATGACAACCATCTACAAGTGATTCAAGGCACAAATATATTAATGAGATTTAACAAAAATATACAATGAATTGAACAAATATCGCTACTTACCTCATGTATTTTCCAAGATCATATATAACTTACTTGACATTGTTGTCGAAGTTGTCTGGGAGAGATAGAGGTAGAACGTACTGCAACAATTATAAAATGATCTTTTCATTATTTTCCCAAAAGTAGTAAACATAATACACTGAAAAGTACATGCAGTATACAAATATATATATAATATACCAGAATAATTACCTTAATGAAGGTATGCCAATCATGCGTTTTCATCCCTGACCCAAATTCACCTTTCTTTGTTATGATATTATTTATGTTCGCAACAAATCCTGTGGGAAATTGAATTTTTCGTATGACTTCTTTTATAGCATTGCTTTGTTGCTCCGTTAATACCCAAGCAAGGGCACTTATATTAATTTGGTCTCCATCCCTATTTAATTGAATGAAATTTTTCATTGCATGATTGGCTTCCTGAATGTCACTACAAATTTTGACAATTTTTTCTTTGTCATCTCTTCCATCCAATATTTTCCATAACGTTTCTGTCATATTCTTTTCGATATGCATTGTATCAAAAAAATGCACAATTTGTAGTTGCTCATAGTAGGGCAACCTACTAAATTGTCTAGGATAACTTTTTAGTCCATGTGGAAGCTGACCATTAATGCCTTGACAACCTTCATGAAGCATATAAGTTAAACAAATTAACAACGACAATCATTGTCAATTACAGCATGAGTAAACACAACACAATATAAAAATATAAATTCAAAACATATCATATATGATAGATAAACAATTTGATCCAATGTATAACCTTGATGATTAATTCTATTATATTCCAACTTCCATAGGCGAGGTGTCATTCTTCATGGTTTTGATGTAGTCTCTTCTTTCCCATTGAAAAGATGTTTTTCAGTAGTTCGATACTTATGATTTATGTGGAGGAAGTGCTTATACTCATCAAACACCTGCTTTCCTAAACTTGTTGAATGACGAGATTTCATCTTTGGACCACAAATTGGACATGCAAATTTTCCCTTTGTTTGAAGACCTGCAAATCATATATAATTGGATTAAATATGTCAATTTTTATAATTATATATAATGAATAGATTATTTTAAAAACATGCATGATATCTACTTCATAAAATTAAATATCATTAAAGTCATGCAGTCGAACATTATAACATACCAGATTAATGTGTTAGCTCTGGGGTATCATGAATTGTCCATACAAGCATTGCATGGAATTCAAATTGTCTTTGTCCTATTGGTCTAGATACGTCATACATAGTCACGCCATTCCATAACTTTAGTAACTCGTCGATAAGAGGCTCAATATATACATTCATATCTTTAACTTGGTACTTACCAAGTAGAATGAACATAAATATTACATAATTATTAGAACCATTTTACTGCAATATATATAAATTCATGTACATGACTATTAAATGAAAAAACATATAAGTCATTATGCAACAAATAAGACAAATGAGATGCTACTACGTTAAAGAAAATTGATGTAAAAAAATACTTGGAACAATCATTGCCAACATTATGTGCTCCCTCTTTATTGACATCCATGGAGGAATGTTATTGTTGATAACAAAAACAGGCCACACTGAGTAAATAGATCTCATCTCTCCAAATGGATTGACACCATTCACTGCCAATGAAAGCCTAAGATTACGAGGTTCTTCTTTAAAGTGTGGCCATTTTTCCTCCATGTCCCTAAATGCAGAACCATCCACGGGCATTCGAAGAATCTCATCTCCACTTCTATTTTGTGCATGGTAATCCATAAATTGCGTTAAGATTTCGCACCTAAATAATTGTTGCATACGTGGAATAATGGGAATATAACGAAGAACCTTGCGAGACACCTTTTTTGTTAGTTGATCTGTTCGATATCTACTGTTATGACATTCTGGGCATTCTGTTGCAAATTCATGTTTTTATGATATATAATATGATCATTGGGACATGCATCTATTGCTTGATACTCCATTCCAATATCTTTCATAATGCCAAATAAATCTTGGTATGAGCGAGGTAAAATATTTGATGGTGGTAACAAAAATTCACCAATCAATCTACAACAAAAAATAATTTCTTAATATAAAGAATATTAAAGGTACATACTTCATCCTTTATTTACTAGCGATGAACTAACAACAATTAAAATAGATGAAAAAAGATGACATATATGGCATACCTTAACATCCGTGAGATTGCTATGTTGGATAAACCATTCATAACCTTCAAGTTCAACAACAACAATACAACAGAGAGAAGAGTTGTTTGGGAGCCTTCATAAAGGGGCTCGTATGCCTTCTCAAGTACAAGTAAATCATGAACATCATCAAAGTCATCTCGATCAACATGATCAAATGTGCCACTACATGTGTCATGGATCAATGTATTTGTACCATCATCTTCAATTGTGTTTTCTAGCACATGATCATCTTCTTCCATGGGATCATTAACTTCATCTTCGATATTCATAGCTCCATGTTCCTCCGCTTGCAAAACCACATTCTTCGGGCCGTGATAATCCATATCATGTGCCCTAGGGCACCCCACCTTTATAATAATGACAGACACAAATAAACCATGATCATGATCAAGTGATTTTTTATATATATATCAAATGTTAAAACAATATAAACATTTACAAATTCAATCAATATAAACACATATAATAAACAACTTACCAATGGACGATAACCATGCCCCCCTTCAACGTGACCATGCTGCCTACAATGTTTCTCAGTTGTTGTGATTAAAAGTCTTCTCGTCTTTAAGCCCTTGCAATTATTGCAAGGACAATAACATTTCCCATCACCCTTTCTTTTCAATCTAGCCCACAATCTATCAAGTGACTCTTCATTTTGTTCTGGACTAATATTATCTGGCATGATTTTTCTTTACCAAGCTTGAATATTTAGATCTTCAAAAAATATCAAACTCACACTCCAATAATTTTTAATCATACACAGATAACAAAATATAATAATTATGATATTTTACACCAAAAAAATTCGGCATGCAACCACCCCTGCAAAAGAGAAGATAGTTTGAAGTTAATGACCCCAAAAAACACTTTCAAATGCTAATTCCAGAAATTATTAAATTATGATTTTACAATGATTTCCAACTATTATACTCCTAAAATCAAAATATTGAACTTGCACAACAAAATCTGGAAATGAAATTCTCAAAATGCAACTAATAGGCCTCAACAATTAAGGCCTACTCAAGACTTTGTGAAGTCACTGCAAGGTTTCCAGGCCTTACCTGATGATTTCAGTAGGAGGATTAAAGAGTTGGTAAAGAGTTTTGATGATTGGAGTGACACATCTTTACCAAATATTGTAGATGCCAAAGGAAATGTTAGATCACTATAGCAATGGCAGGACAGGGTAGATGAAATCATCAATGCATAGATCAAATTGATTTGTGATGACTCAGATTATGACATGTTGATGAGTAGTATGGATAAAATCATTAACACTAGCACATTTTTGGAATCTTTTGAAAGGGAGGCGAATCAAGTAGCAGTAAAGTATACACCTTACAGTGCCAAGGTAAATGAGGTGGTAAATTTTAATTGGCCAATGGATGAGGAATATCAAGGATGGGTAGAAAAGTACTTAACTGAACAAGAATAGGACAGAGTCTACAACTAACAGTTAACAACTCAATGGTTATGGTTATAACAAATTTTGGCTATGTCTTGGTAGAAGTTTTGGTGCAAGTTTTTGAAGTTTGGCAAATGCAATAGTTATTCTCTAGTGGACGGGATGAACAAGAAGATTCTCCAGAAACTCAACTGTTGTAACCAATTTTTGAAATGTCATAAGGCAGTTCAAGTGACCAGTGACAGGTGTATTTCTAGTCCGATGCTTGTTGCTCCTTCATTTTCCCTATAAGAAGGATTTTAGGACCAGAAATACGGGTTAGCAAGTTAGATATCTTTAGGTTGAGTCTAAGTAAAGTTGTAGAGCGAATTTGTAAAGAGCCTGATATTATAGTGAAGATACTATTCTTAGGTTTGGTGTCATTCTGTTCTAGGTTTTAGTTTCATGGGTACTTAATTTTCAAGATAGTACTAGCATCTGAATGAAAATTACTCATTTCAAGGTCATGTATCTCCATTGTATGAATATATTATTATCTTGAATAAAATGATCAAGGGTTATTCTATTCATCTCACTATTATGGTGTGTGTAATTCTCATTTTGGCTTTAATTCAAAGAATTAATTAAAATGCTTGAGTGAGGTTATAGGTGACTATGTTCATATAAGGATTTGATAAGTAGTATTGGGTTAGAATATAGATTGATGGTATTGTAAGGCAATATTATCTAAGATTTTATATGCTATATGTCTAGAAGATAAACTTGGTTACAGTAAAAAACAACCAACACCTTTGATATTATCTAGCTATGGCTCCCAAATCTATTGAAAATTGATCATTAGGGTTAAAATTGAAACCTTGCAAATATAATATTTGTCCAAATCCATCAAGAATTTTCCATCAGTTATAAACAATTCCTTATAAAGAATTTGTGAAGTCAGGTCTAAAATCTGGAAATGAAATTCTAAAAATGCACAAGACTAAAAATGAAATCTGATGAGATGTTGCTTTAAAATATGATTTTCAAACCTGGAAGTACAAATCTGACTTCACAAATGAATTCTGGAAAAAGACAATGACTACCCTCAACTTGGCGATATCTTCTTGAGTTTCTTCTGATTTTCCCCAAGAAAACCGTCGAGCAAAACATTATCGCAATAAATAGTCGAGCTCATTTTTATTTATGCCCACCACAACTTAACTTTGTAGGTCCGTCAAAATTTTGATGAAAGATCTTTGCCGAAACGTAGGCGAAAAAAATGGTTCGTTGAAATTCTGACAAACGTCGGGGATAAAATTTAAAAAAAAT
>VCHN02001823.1:0-19862 GCA_007115665.2 Sequoiadendron giganteum
AGAGTAGAGAAGGAAAGAGAGAGAGAGAGAGGGGGGGGGGGATAGGTAGGGATAGAGATAGGTGATATAGAGAGTAGAGAGATATATATAGAGATAAGAGAGGGAGGGGAGATAGAGAAATGTAGAGAGGGAAGGAGGGAGGGAGAGAGAGAGAAAGATATTAGAGAAGGAAGGAGAGAGAGATGGACATGTAGAGATGTAGTTATTGAGCTCAAGGGAGAGTGTCAGATAAAGGGATGGAGATAGTGAGAGAGAGAGAGAATTCTAGAAAATAAGAGATGAAAATGAGTGAAATAGAGAGAAAGATTAAATTTGACCTCTTGATTACTGAAATTTGACCTCTAAAATTACTGAAATTTGACCTCCTGATTACTAAAATTTGACATGCTAATTATTGAGATTTGACTAAGTCTGAATTTTTTTAAAATCTTCTAAAAACGATAATTTGCATTATAACTCTTAGAGATCTGAAACCACTCTCAAACATCTTGAAACTATATACATGAAATATAACTTAAAGCATAAGAAATTAAATGTTTATTTCATGTATATAGTTTCCCTGGCAGAGAAAGAGAAAATGAAAGAGTTGAGAAAAATGTATTCCAAAATTCATGAATGACATTTGGCGAGTGCCAAATTTGGCACTAGCCAAATGAAGCAACCCATTTAGCTAGCGCCAAATTTGGCACTTTCCAAATGGGTTGCATTGGGAAATACCAACCAAATGGGTTGGATTTTGCATTGGGCATCTGACCCAAAGGTTTGGACAACCATTTCATGCAAAAGATGTGATTTTTTGAAAGGGTAACAAAATTTCACACATTTTTGGTCATGCTCACCATCACATTTGTGCGTCTTTCAATGCAAGTTAATAAAAAAAATGTGATGGTGTTAACCTCTCTCTTAGCTATCTAAATATATTTTATTTTTTTGTTTTAATTCAATTAAGGTTTTGATCCATAACTTCTCTTGTAAATGCCTTTGGTCAAAAATAATGTGTGCTAGTTTTAGGATAGATTTTTACTTGTTCATCGAAACATGAAACAAATTACATTTTTTTAAACTAGACTCCAATCTACACGTGATGAAAAAAATCAATTTTCTATTAGTTTTCAAAAAAATTAGGGGGGAGCACGCTCAAATTTCAGCTTTTCAAGATGTGTCCACTTTGAAAATTCATAAAATATTATCTATTCATTAAAAAAATGATTTGAAAGAATGAGGATAAACTACATGGTGTTAGCTAATTTCTCACTATTCAGGTTTTCAAAATTCTTAAAAAAAAGTTAATCAAAAAGGGGAGAATCCTCAGATGCTATGCTATTTTTTTGATAAAAACAAGAGTTGTTTTGGCTCCCCCCTTTTTGAGACCCTTAATCTTTATCAATTTCAAAAAGAAATAGTATCTTAGAAACTAGACTCGAAGCACTTCAACTCTTGTTTTGGCTACATCTTGAAATTTTGAGTGTAACTATCTTCATTTTCTCGTGCAAATCAGATTTTGTTGATTTCAAAAAAAAGTGGCATCTTAAGAGCCAAAATTGTGTCACAAATCCATGCACTTACCCCTAGAATATATTATAAATGTACAAATGCCCTGAATATATAGGCATGAGTGAAATATAAGACGCATTAATATGTTGTCATGTGTCTTGATCTAACAACATGTGACAACATATAAACCCTAACTAACTACCTAGGGAATGATGAAGTGATTGAGATAAGTTCTAGAAAAAACAACTCATCTTCTAGAAAGAATAATGAAACCTAAGACTTAATTAATTAAATAAAATACCTAATTTAAACTTATGCTAGTGTAATTAAATAATTAATTACACCAACAACATGCTTTTTGACATCAATGACAACACTATATGCTCATACTTGCAACACTTAGATTGATGGTGATTGATTTGATTAATACTTGAAATAGGCTATGTTCTCAAGCACGATAGATGGGGATGATGTGGTTGCACTTGAGATTGGAAAAATTCTCAACCATAATTGATTTTGACACAAGTTATACCTCTTGCTCAGGCAGTATAGTTCAATTGAGGAGGATTACTGACTTAGGATAGGCCACATTCCTAAGAAAGCATGATGATGATGATGATTAGATTAAGATCTTGAAGTTATCAAACAAGTGATAGGAGGATGTTTCTACATGTAGGATGATGAGGATGTTGATGATGTACGTTTAGGGATGTCCTTGTGTTGATAGAGTGATGATTCAGTGGATTTTAGAAAGAGTGATATTACGAAAATGACCGATAAGAGTTATGTATGGGTGTGACAATAATTTTGATCACAGATTTGGCTTTGGAACAACACAGGCTACCTCTCGCTAAGAGGATTCACTCTCTATATTTTTTATGGGAAACAAATTCACCCAAGAATAGTGCGATGTTGGGAAAATGTGTCTCAACCTTGCAATTACATAAGTTACTATTGATACATAAGGTAATATTCATACGAAAACAATGGGGGAGTGTGGGTGGTCTGATGTAGAGACAAAGGCCTCACTCACAACAAACTTAACAAATCACAAACAAGGTTTCAATACAAATGGTGAAAATGTGCATTCTTGTTCATTCTGACAACTTGCTTTTAAAGCCTAAAACATGGGGGTAGTAATTTGAGTTTTTTTGTCATAACTTTCATTGTAGACCTACTATTAAAAATGTAATACCTGTTTGGAATACCCTTTTGGCCCTTACTAAACATATGTTAAAATGAAGTAGAGTTGTTTTACATGGAATAGGAAAAACAAGGTGTTTATTGATCAAACCTAAGGTTGTCTCATTATAAAATGCAATGAACTGTCATTCATAAATTTCACAAATCACCTAATAAAGAAAATCACTTCAGTGAGGTTGAATATATAGGTACGTAATGTTCCTAAAATTTTCATAAATATCTAACAGTGGAAACAAGAGTTATGACATTTTCTATGTGACTACAAACCGTATGACAACTTCGGCCTTGTTACAAAAAATGCTATAACTTTCTCTAAACTTAATGAAATTTAACAAAACCAAAACAAAACGAAAGATAACTAAATTATCTTTCCAACCATACTACATTTAGGTCATACATAGGCCATACAAATCCATACCACATGAAAGAATAGGACTATTACAAGAAAAATGCACATAAAATTTCCTCTAAATTGATTCCAATTTTCATTTCAAACTCCTTCCGACCTTCCCAACCTTGGGATTCATGTTTACAACATGTATTTATGATTTCCTAATGGTTCATAACTAAATTTTCAAATTACAACGATTCATATTCCAACATTGTGCAGCACTGACACTTCATATTCCAACATTGTGCAACATTGACAATTTCTTACATCTAGACTCTAAAAAACCCTTAATGACTCAAAACTAGACTCCAACACATTTGAAATGGTCTTATAAGACCTTATTACATGTAAACAACTCAAACAAAACAAAATATCAACTTTTGACCCCTCAGAGGCATAAAATGACCTGCGGGTGCCTCTGCACCATACTCCCCAAAGGAAAAAGAACTCAAGTCCACTTGAGTGCAGGCCTTTCCTCTCTTCCTGCTCTTCCAATTCTTTTGCAACTTGTCCTTCAATTTATGTTCTGGAGTCCTAACTTTCTCTGGATCTTTCTTTTTCTTCTTGCACTGTCCCTTATTAAGCATCTTCTCAACTTTGAGGTTCCAAAATTTTAGTTCTCGTTCATATGCCTTAGTACCATTGTCTATGTCTTCATCTTCATCATTGGAATACAATATTTCAGCATATTCATCATCCATAAAATCGTAAAATACAACCATTCACTTGGTTGTTTTGGAAACATCTTCATCCCCATAGTGTGCTACATTTGTATAACCATCTTCATACATTGTATGCACTTCTCCTCTTTCTTTATACCCTTTTCCATCCTCATTTTCATATGTTGCTCCTGTAAACACATACTCATAAGTATTGTTAGAAATAAAAATTTGAGCCTCAAGGGACCCATTTTCTTCACATTTTTTCTCTTCCTCAGATGGCTTAGGCTCTCCCATCATCAACAATGACTCTTCAAGGTCTGGTTTTGATGTCCTCTCTTGTCTTATTCTCTTTTGAATGATCTTCCTAATAGGCCATTTTATCCTCTTTTTTGTTGGTAAATGCCACCCACTTTCTTATGTTTTCTTCTCAAGACATTGTTGCATATCAAAATCCATTCTTTCATGCATTTTTGCTTGAATTTATTTCATTTTTTCCAAGGTGTGCCTCAACTCTATTATCTCTTGTTGAACATTTATTTGTTCTCCCTTCTCATTTTTATTCATCTCACTTTTCTCTCTTCTTTTCTCTTGTTACTTCTTGTGTGGTAACTCCTTACTCTGCAAGTCTCCACGAATGAATCTTCTCAAAATTTCCATTCTTGTTTCTCAATAAATTCTCTTTCACCTTGCTACTTATCAATGCCTCTTGTATTTGTGATACCTCACCTTAGGCCCCTTTCTTTTCCCTTGCCCTTGTCTTTTGGTATTCAGGCTCTTCCTTCAACCTGTCAAAAGACAATACACAACTCCCAAAAATTATCTTGCCCCTGGGTCTTCGAGCTCTGATACCAATTTGATGGAGAGACAAATTCCTCACTCACAAAAAACTTAACATATTACAAACAGGGTTTTAATACAAATGGTGAAAATGTGCATTCTTGTTCATTTTTGACAACTTGTTCTTAAAGCCTAAAACATGGGGGCAACAATTTGAGTTTTTTGGTCATAACATTCATTGTAGAGCTGCTATTAAAAATGTAAGACCTGTTTGGAATAACCTTTTGACCCTTACTAAACATTTTTTAAAATGAAGTAGGTTTGTTTTGAATGGAACAAAATAAACAAGGCGTTCATTGATCAAACCCAAGGTTGCCTCATTGTGAAATGCAACGAACTATCATTCATAACTTTCACAAAACACCTAATGAGGACAATATTTCCAATGAGGTTGAATATAATATAGTTATAGAACTTTCCTCAAATTTTTATAAATATCTAGTGGTGGAAACAAGAGTTATGACATTTTTATGTGACTACAAACCCTAGGAAAACTTCAAACCTATTGTTACAAAAAATGCTATAACTTTCTCTAAAATTAATAAAATATAACAAAACAAAAACCAAATGAAATATAACTTAATTATCTTTCCAACCATACTACGTGTAGGTTGTACACGGGTTGTAAATATCTCTACCAAGTGAAAGAACGAGACTGTTACCAGAAAAATGCACATAAAATTTACTCCAAATTGATTCCAATTTTCATTCCAATCTCCTTCCAACCTTCCCAACCTTGGGATTTGTGTTTACAACATGGATTTATGATTTTCTAATGGTTCATAACCAAAATTTCAAATTACAACATTTCATATTCCAACATTGTACAACATTGACACTTCATATTCCAACATTGTGCAACATTGACAATTTCTTACATGTAGACCCTAGCTCACCCTTAATGACTCAAAACCAGACTCCAACACATATGAAATGGTCTTATAAGACCTTATTACATTTAAACAACTCAAAAAATACAAAATATCATCTTTTGACCCCTCAAAGGCATAAAATGACCAGTGGGTGCCCCTGCACCAGGGTCCCCCCCACGCAAGGGGTATGGGGGGATCATCCCCCCAACTAGGGGTCCAAGGGAAATATGCCTCGGTGGGGGCTTGGGGGAAACACCCATGGAAGCCAAATTTTGTGTACACTTTATTATTGTAAATTTGGACCATTCATCATTATGTCTCATATTTGACGGTTGTTATTTTTGTTGGTTTGACTTGCCCTAGAAGGCATGCGAGGGCATTGTATTACAATTGTGTATTGTGATGTATTTTGAGATTTTGATAGCGGTCGTGTTGCCTATGGATCTTTGGTTGGTGATAATCTTATGAGAAGCTTTCTCTGCAAGTATATTGTAATCTTTGTGATTTCTGAATAATTTATTGGGCAGCTTTTGGAGTGTGGGGTTTTTCTCCCAAAAGGGTTTTCCCCACGTAAATCATTGTGTTGTGGTATGCATGATATTTATGTTTATTTTTGTTTAGATTTCTATAACTATCAAAGATTGTAAATTTTTGCATTATTGTCCTCTCAAAATTAGTGTAGGAATTTGTTCCACCATTTTAGAAACACATCCGCCCAAGAATACAATCACCTATCTACAAAGTGTATTTTCCCAACAAAAAAAATTGTGTAACCATAGAGTGCATCTACTTAAGAGTAAATAGAGCTTCGGGAAAGAGTAGAATCGCCTAAGAACAAGGCATATCCACCTAAAATTATATCTTCCTAAGAACAGGATCACCTACAAATAGGGCGTATCCACCTAGGGGTGATAGTTTGACTAGGAAAATTGACTTAGCATAATTGCCCGCGCCCATAGCAAAATTACTTAAGAATGAAAAGATTGCCTATTTGTGGAATCACCTATTAACAAAGTGCATCCGCCCGACTATGACAAGATCACCCAAACATAGAGTGTATCTACTCAAGAAGGATTAAATAGGTGGCCAACAAATCTTCCTAAGAAAAAACAGAGTTGCCTATGTATAGGTCGAAATTGCTCAAGTATGACTGGATAAGGCTAGGATCGAAGTTGCCCATGTATAGATCAAATCCCCTCGAGTAGAGACAGAGTTGCCTAAGAATAGGCAGAATCGCCTGAGGGTGATGACCAAATAGTAAAGGATACAAAAACTAGTTCACTAATTGGATAGACTAATTTAGACATGCATGGGTAGTCACAAGAAGACACACCATATTGCATAAACCTGGATTAGTCAAGTGGGTGTGTTAACCTAATGTAGGCCCACCAACCAAAAGGTTAATATCTCAAGATTGATGTGAAGCCCCTCTCTCTTAAGAGTCGATAGATAGGGATCTAATAGCACAAGGGCTCACTTTTTTCCTTTCTTTGGAGGTCTTGAGACCTTTCCCAAAGAGCTCCTATATATACTCGAGGAGATACATGGTGAGTAGTTTTGGGCATGATATTGTACCCTACACTACATTAAGAAATGACTAAAAGGTCTTATTCTAGGTTAAAACAAGTGATTTAATGCATCCTCTAAATACTAGGAGGTTACATGAGGCATGTTCATGAACACTAGCATGTCACAAGCATGGATCAAGAGTGTCAGTCAAGTCATTCGAACCAACCCTACACTCCTATCTCAGTATCACCCAAGTGTCAGAGCTTTATTGAACACAACACAACTAGATTAGGGTACAGATTTTGTTCGTCCTTAAATAAGTGAATCTTCCCTACAAGGGAGACTCCATCTCTAGAAGGGTGATTCTACTCCAATTAGGCGACTTTCCCCTATTCTTAGTTAGACCTGTTGGCAACTTAAGTACGGTCAATATTTCATTAGCTTCCACATTTTTGTGCATTTGATATTAACCTGCTAACATGTCATAGTGCATGTAATCTTGCTAATGCTTGTCAACAACCCTGTATAGTTGAAGACCAACGTATTAGACTTCTAAGGCATTCTTTGCAAAACATCTCCAAAGACTTGTTTTTCTCACTAGAGCTTAGGAACAGGGTATGTGTAGGATCATGATGGGCCAAAAAGTGGCGATATCTAAGTGATATGATGGCCCATGTGGCTAATGAATTTTTTTTTACCCAAAATTGATGAAACGAAAAAAGTTTTTAAAGGAGATTCTCAGCTTTCCACCAATATAAATTATGATTTACTTTGAATTTAATAAATAATTATTATTCATTTTCTATTTGAATTACGACTAAAGTCCTGATTGATAGGCTGATTGAAAAAAATCTATAGCTTTCAAACGATATCACATTTTTTGAATCCAAAATATGTGTCACATTCTATTCTTCACATACTATAGGATTAAAAAAAAATGAATTTTATGAAGTTTTGACCAAGTTAAGGTGGTCAGACATAGGAGTTTTTATATTTTTTTAAAGTTGTAATAAAAAATTGTAAGAATCAAACATGCTCTAATACCATGTTAGAATTGGTTATGGATGCCAAGATCTATGGACCAAATGGAAAGCACAAGAAGAGAGAAAATAATGTGACAAGAATACACTGTATTCTCATCAATATGATTATGATATTATATGGTTTACAATGAGAGACCCCTTGGTTATATAGCTAAGGTGAGAACATAGGAGTGCATAAGATTATGACAAGTGTCGTAATCTTATGACATGAGACAACTGTGAAAAGCTATCACTCCACCTAAAGTGGAAAAGTGATAATGTGATAACCACCACAAATAGTGGATCACCCACAAAAGGTGGAGAGGTAATCACATGATATGTCCATGAAAGGTGGAAGTGATAAAGTAATAAGATGATAAGTCCACCAAGGGTGGAAAAGATCCAACTACCTCCTATGTGGTCCCTAAGTAAACTTAACTAAGGTGTAATTATGACCTAGGACAAGGTACAACATATTTAATTACACCAACAAAAATTCATAATTAATTATTTACTTGGAAAAAAAATACAAAAAATATGCATCACATCGGGACATGAGTCCTCTACTTATATCTAAAATCTTATAAAAAAAATATTATCATTTTATTGTGGTTAGGGTGGTCAGACAAACACCTACTTCTTATTTTTTTCCCTGAAATTTAAGTACTACTGCATTGAAATTTCAAGTTTTCATGAAATAGATTTTGAAAAAAAAATAATAAATCTAATAGTTTAGAAACTACATTCAATTTGCTACAAATTCTATACTTACATATTTTTGAAATAATATAGATAACTTATTCAATTTTTTACGTCAAGTTGCCTAACTCTGATTTTCTGAATTTTATTGCCACTTAAGGGCTTGTTTTTCCATGATGATCCTACACATACCCAACACTTCAATTTTACTAAAGGGTCAATTGACATTATGCATTGTGTTTGGGGTCATTTGTCAACGTATGCTCTCCCCTTGCACCATTTGGTGAGCTTGGGGACCAAAAATCATAAATTGATCCAAGTATTTTTGTGTTAGCCTAAGAGTGCTAGTTTGTGTGTATGCTCTATCCTTGCACTTTGTACGAGCCTAGAGATAAAAAAAAAACACTTAGCATATCCTTCCTTTAGGAGGGTTGCTTGGGGATTGCATCCCCTTAAGGGACGACCTCAACCACGTGAACTAGTGCAAGGAGAGCGTAAGGAGACTAACCAAAGAGAATTTAGAGAAAATAGGTGACTCCACCCTACAAGGGCAACTTCATCTCTAGAAGGGTGATTCCACCTCTTGATAGGTGATTCTTCTCTTAGGTGACTCCATCTCTAGAAAAGAAATTCCAAATCTAGATAGGCGAGCCTCTCATTAAGTAGATTTTCTCAATATTGTGGATTATCTGTGTGCTCACTAGAAATTTCGGCAACATAATAATGCTCTAGGTGAAAATGAGTGAGATCTTGATAAAATGGTTAAGGGTTGGATATATAGATTTTGGATGAAAATAGATGAAGTGCTAGGATTACTTGATAGAGATCAAGGGTTGAGAAGGATTGGGATCTCTCAAGCCACAAGATTATGCCAATTGGCACAAGGAGAGGGTTTGAGAGGGAGATTGTACTCATGAGGGTACAAGGCCCATGTGACATGATACCAAGGCCATGCCACATGTACAAAGGGCCATGTGTTCGATGTGATGAGGGGGGTTTACCCACTTAATCAGGGGTTAAGTGTGTGCAAATGACTAGTGGGTAGGTTAGGTGGGCATTAGGATTAGGATTAAGATTAAAGGACAAGCTGGAGAGTTGGAGGATGAGACATTTGGAGAGATAAAAATAGGAATTGAATAATTATATTTAATTCTTATTTGGAGTAAGGGGTATTTGGGGATTACATTGAAATTAAATAAAAATAAGGGTATTTATTCAATTTAATGGATGAATGGGATGGGGGTAAACAATTGAAGGTAATTATTTACTTTAGGCTAGGATTTAAGGATAATAAAAGAAATATATTAAGATGAAGGTTGAGATAATTGAATATTAATAAAATAAGGTATTTTTTAATTAATATATAGGATACATAATTGGTCGAATTAGGAGTAAATTGACCAAATAAAAGTGGTCAATTTTAAGTGGCTACAGTACTACATGTTGGCAAGTGTAGAAAAGTTATCTTTGATTCTAATTATTTGTTTTCCATTGATTAATTCTTTGTAGCTTGACATGTATTCCATACAAAATGTCAAAGGTCTTATTCCATTGCCAAGTAAGTCAACCTCCACAATCTCGATGTTTCTCCACATCTTCTTCACTACATATAAGTTCAACTAATTTGTTTGTTTGTAAGACAAGATTAATGTCAAAAATAGATTTAAGTGACATAAAAGATCAAATCACACCTACTACATCACCTTCACTTAGGCTATTGCATAAATGCTTAAGCTCACATTTATTTAAGCTTATTTTGTTAATGTCTAACTTATCTCACCTTTCACACCTAATAATGTGACTTACATCAACCTCTATATAAGGAGTTCAAATTTATTTTTAAAAATCACCAACATCTACCCAAAAGTTAAGATCCAATACTAGTAGAAGATAGAAAATGTGTCAATAATCAATTGAAGTATGGTCTCAATGATGGGTCATGCAGTATGATCCAAAATGTTGATACACAAATATATATACAATTTTACAAGCAACACTTTAATTCATTTATATGGACTATGGATACATTAATAGTCAATTGAAATACATTAATAAGTAAAAAGAAGAATCAAGAAAATCAAATGAGTATTGAATATCAAAGACTATGGAGCAAGTCTCCACCTATTTGAAAACCTAGGTTTTTATACGTATTGATTTTAAAAACCTCTTAAATCATGTCAAATCCCTTGACCACAACTCATTTGAATATTCTCCTTACCACCTCTTAAATCATGCCAAATTTTCTACCCTGACTCATTTAAATATTCCCCGCACCAAATTTGTCGTCAACCATCAATTATCTATTCCAACTTGATATTTTTGATATAAAAACGAATCGCATTTTTTGAAACTACGCGAAATCTATACAATAAAACACTATAAAAGAACGCAAACATATTATAGTCCATGTACCAACTCTTTATGTTGAAGATGGGCCCTTCTCCAAAGAGATAACATATTGACTACATTGTATGCGCTTATTATAGTCCATATATCAATTCTCTATGTCGGAGATAAACCCCTCTAAAGAAAGAACATATTGACTACAATGTATGCTAAGGGCAATACCACTATCCTCCAATCTAAATGCAATTTCAAGGACCAAATCACCATCAGAAAGTGGATGCAATGCATCTCTTTTTTAAAAGAGAAAAGGCATGCACTTTCTTTAAGGGAGAACCGTCCAACTCTTTATCACCATAAAGATTTGTACTAAAGAAGATGGTTTTTTCTTCTGTAGAGGAACATGTTCAGGACTTAACAGTTTGTTGGATCTCGTGATGCCACTTAATGCACGGATTATGAATACATTCCTCAGAACAACCCGTGACTAAAGTTTAATTTATTAATTGCTGATTCAGCTTTTTTTCTTTTTTAAATTTCCCATAACAACTATTAAAAAATATCTCGGCTAACTAACGGTCATAAATTTAAAAATAAATAAATGGGTACAAACGAAACGTTTTTGGCTAACGGTCGTAATTTTGGAAATAAATAAATAAAATTTTACGACGTGCCGGTTCCATCAGTTGCAGACTTGCAGTGAGCACTTATTGACTTTCCCGTCACCGCCAGCTGTCAGAGACTTCACGTTCCGCGATAGGACAAATAAACCCTGGGTTATCTTTTAACTCTAGAGTTAACCCGTCACATGGGTTGAGTAAATACGTAAGCAACCGGTGGGGTAAATGTTCTCGCCCGATGCATGACAGCCTGTAGTGATTGTGTGCTCGTGATATTTCCTCAAACCCTGGTTAAAGTTTAACTATGGTTTGAGACAAGGTTAATTAATGGGGGTTAACTGTTAATATAGTTGGCATAAGTTTTATATAATTGAAAGGTTCCATTATTTGTGTAAAAATTTGGTTTAATGATTTATTTAAAATTTAAAATTAAATCAGTGAATTATAAATATAATAAAAATTATTTTAAAATTTAGTGAAGTTGTATTAAATAAATAAAATCAGCAAAATTAATTCAAAATTAATATTTCAAATCATCATTAAAAAAAATTAAATTATAAAAAAATTGTATACATATAATTCTTACAATTCATGATGTTGGTATATATTGTTTGTGAATTTAAGTATGAGGTTTTTCCCTCCACTTTTTGGATCAAACTCTACGAGCTATCATAACTATCATAGACACAAAAAGCAAGAGAAGAAAAATGATGGATCATGAAATTTGATCACAAACTTTTAAAAAATCACAATAGTTAAATCTAAAAATAAACTACTATTAAAAAAATCTTCTAATCATAAAACCTATCACTTCATGATTATTAAATTTAAAAGCCCCTTACATGAGATGCCTTAGTTTCAAGGTCTTAAATAATTGTTTCTACTTGTTTAAAGTTTTACAAGCATTTTCAATCAAACTCCATGATCCATCACAAAACGAAAGAAAAGAGTTTTACGAACATTTTGAATCAAACTCCATGATCCATCATGAAACACAAAACAAGAAGAGAAATAATGTATCGTGAAATTTGGTCACAAACCTCCAAAAAACATTCACACATAATCAAATCAAAAAATAATACATACTACTATTCGAAAAATTCCTCTAATCATAGAACCTATCACTCCATAATTATTGAATCTAAAATTCCTCTACATGGGACCACTTTCTGTCTCAGTTTCAACACCTTAATAATTTTTCGTTGTTTAAAGTTCCAAGACATTCTTCCTCCACATTTTTAAATGAAACTCCATGATAAAAAAAATAATAAAACATAAAATTTGATCCCAATCTTTAAAAACTCACACAATCAGATTTAAAAAATATACATACTACTATAAAAAAATCCTCATAATCATAGACCTATTACTCCATAATTATTCAACCTAGTTATAATCATAGACCTATCACTCCATAATTAAACCTAGGACCCCTACATTGAACAGCTTCGTAAAGGGCATACCTAAGTTTCAACATCTTAAATCATTTTTCCTTATTGTTTAAGGTTTTAACGCATTCTGTTAAGACTTTTAGATGTTGAATAGGTAAATAGTTTAGTAAGGTTTTGGGGTGTTTTTACTTTGGATTTTGTGGGTGATAAAAGGTACTGATAGACTTATGAATACATTTTCCTAGGTATTTTGGATTTATCAATCAATGGGTGTTGTCAGGGACTGTCGAAAACACTGTTAATGGTGATCTGGGGCCCATTGTACAATGGAATGCCTTGCTGTATGCTGCAAGCCCCCTGTGATAACGGTCCCAATGGGTCACAGGAATGACAGAAGAGGCGTGTGTTGGGTCAGGGCTGGTATGTCGTACAAAGCTAGAAAGCAGGTGTAGGGAAAGGGAAAAAGATCTGAGCACAAAAATTTTTGACGGTTGAAGTTTCTTGGATGCTTGCTGTGCTTTCCACTCAGACACCCACCAGTCGCCTATAATTTGGAACCACACCCTTCCACCTTCACTTCAATCTTCATAGCTCAATAAGCTCCAGCTTAAGGCCAATTCTCTCTCTGTGATTTGGTCTTCAGGACTTGGAACTTCTCCAGTTTTAGGGTGTTTGTTGTATTGTTTGAAAAATCTGGTTAGAACTGTGGGAAGTTTATTCGGTGTTTTGATAACAATGGCAGGCAGGAGTGCATTTGCTTTTTCAGGGATGTTGCTGGTTTTTTGCTTGATGGGCATTTCAGCTTTGGCTCAATCTCCATTCCCAGCTCCTTCAATGGCCCCAGTGGCAGTGACAACTCCCACAGCCAGTCCAGCAACACCCACAACTCCCACAGTTAGTCCTGTAGCATCCCCAACAACAATCACAGCCAGTCCAATGACATCCCCTCCTAGCCCATCTGCTGCTACCCCCACAATGATGCCCACAGCTCCAACCCCTTCATCTGGGTCCCCTGTATCCTCTGTTCCTACACCTTCAGTAACCTCTACCATTAACCCCACTAATGTTGCAGGCGCATCACCACCCACCATGGCCCCTGCTCCTACTGGCGGTGAAAGCTCTGCATGGGTTGCCAAGGTGGGTAAAATGAGCTTGCTTGGAGCTGTGTTGCTGCCCTTGCTGCTGTAATGGTGATGATGCCTTCTCCAGCTCTACAATACTGGAATGGTTTGGTCCTGGGGCCAGTGCTTGCTGCATTGATCTTGGCATTTACATTTTAATTGATATTCTTTTCCCTACAGCACATTGCATCCTCAGAGGGGGTGGCATGGAGTCTGGAATTCATTTGGGCTGTATTAGTTGTAGAATAATTGCTTACTATGTACTGTTGTAGAGGCTATTTTCCTGGGTTAGGATGACTCATAGATATATCATGGTGTCATCTGATTGTTTCCATTGAACATTCATATATATATATATATTTTTTTTGATGGAGGGTAACATTCATATATTTGAATCTACTGTGATTTGCGCTCTGACACAGCAATTACTATTATATATGTACTCTTGTCTCATTTTCCCTGTAAATAAAATGCTGATTTACCCAGATGCGTCATATTTTCTGCTGAGATATAATGTTGTTTCTGGACTTTTATTTGTCATGCTTTCATTCAAGTATGATTTTTCACTGCAATAGATTCATGGTATACATTCATGTGATAAGTTTGAAATGGATCTCACTCCCAACTAACACAAATTTTCACAGTATACTTTCATTTATTGTATATGCCTAAAAAGGCAGTAATGTAGTACGATGTCTGAGCACTGCCCCTAGCTGGTATCTCAGGACCTCTAATCCACTGCACACACTGGATGCTCTAAAGCTACATTCCTTGTTTTAAGCCATTTACTGGATGTGGACATGACTTAGAGCATTAAACTTCCTGGCCTACACATCTTGAGTCCATATGCTCTCCTAGCTGAGATGTGGATGCTGCAAGATATGAATCAGATATAATTTACACTTAGTATCATTTACTGATATCATTGCTGTAACCTATTGAAAAATGAAATTTAAGCCTCCTAACAGTGAGGAGATTCACCAGGCTTTGAAGAAAGGTTCAAGTGTGTCAATGCCTCTTTTATTTATAAATTTGATCCAGGATTTTCTTTGTTATTTTCTCTTCAGTAATGGAGTTGCCTTCTCAAAGAAAATACAGCAGTATGGAGTGTTAGGAGAAAGGAAAAAGGGTAACAATTCATTTTCTTACCAGCAGCAAATACAACAAATCCAGAGAAATCAACTGCTAATCTCTGCAGAATCAAATTGATTATTTTCACACCATGCAAGTTAAAAAGTCTCTTGCAACAACTCCCCTATCTCTAATTCTGTACAAATAATTTTACAGCTGAACTTTTACTTTTAGCAGGACAAGCATCTTGGAAGGTGGAAAAGAAATTCATGGAAGTTAATGGAGTCCGGAGTCTTCTTGAATTTCTTCCATACCTGACCGGTAAGGATATCTGCAACATTAAAGATTGGATTGATGTTGAATTCTAAGGCAGATATCTTACCAAATAAATTGTCATGACTCCATAGACCAATTTTCTTCATGAAACATCTCTTTCCAAAGGTAAGCCTTCACCTTCCAGTACACATCTGTAAATCTTCACTTCACTTAACAACTTTTCATTCATGATTTGTAGATTCTGCCCAACTTTTTTGTTGGACAACATATGTCCCTCACTTTTCTAAGGAATAAATCTCATTGTTCCACATTATTACCAAAGCAATATGGGGGACGATCTAATATCTAGCATGTTCCCATAGTTGTTATAGCATTTGTAAATCTCCACTTCACTTACAACTTTTTATTCATGATTTGTAGATTCTGCCCAACTTTTTCCTTCGAAGCAATAGAGGAGAGGACCAATAACCAGCATGTTCCAATAGTTGTTATGGTATTTGTTGATTTAATGTTCATTATTTTTAACAATATTGGACCAATAATTGTGACTTTAAAGTTGTTAGTGTTGATTATGACTACCCATAATTGAATGAAATGTATTCCTTAAATTTAAAAAGCATCAAATCATGTGATGCCACATCAGCACACCAATAAAACATGACTTACTGCACAACTATTGTATCACTTTTTTTGGGTCTTATTAGACACCTCAACAAAAAGCATGTTGATGTGGCATCATATTTGATGATGTGGCTCTAAAACCTTAGTTATAAGCAAGGGACTTGCCAAGTAAGATGTAAAAAATTGGGAATGATCTGAATTTTCACATAGGATTTTGAGAAACCCAAAGTTAGGATGCTCAACTACTAGATCCTTTTCTCTATAGCATGAGTTGTTTTTCTTTCAAATATTGTTTATTATCTCTTTGCTAGCCCAATAATTGAATTTTTGTTTATCTATGGTTTGTGGGCAAAGTTTATCAAACTTTTTATTAATTAATAAATGTGATCAAAAGTACATTTAAAATACATCATTTGACTATTTTCTAAATTATAGAAATAAATATTTTAAAAATATTATGATTTTTTACTCGACATAATTATCATTAATTTTTCTAAATATGATTAACTAATAAAAACCTTTTCAGGTTTGTTTCAAAAAGTCTAGGAGACTCATTTGTTGACATTGTAACTGAAAGCAAATTCAAGTAAAATCTACTTCTTCATTTTCATCAACTTTTTGACTTTGAAGTGATAGATTTTTTGTGGGTGGTCGTCTAAACTATAATCTTTAAAATATGGTGATATATCTTTGATCAAGGTTGAAAAATATTGTTAACGTCATTGATAAAAAAAATTCACCAATTTATTGCATTTATGGCAAATTTTATTGATAAATATTATGATAATTTATTTTTTTGGGGTAAATTCTAAATTGAGTCTCAAAACATGTTTTGTTGATTGGTAGTTAAGATTATTGAATAACATTATGCATATCATTTGTTGACATTATAATTGAAAGCAAATTCAAGTAAAATCTACTTCTTCATTTTCATCAACTTTTTGACTTTGAAGTGATAGATTTTTTGTAGGTGGTCGTCTAGACTATAATCTTTAAAATATGGTGATATATCTTTGATCAAGGTTGAAAAATATTGTTAACGACATTGATAAAAAAAATTCACCAATTTATTACATTTATGGCAAATTTTATTGATAAATATTATGATAATTTATTTTTTTGGGGTAAATTCTAAATTGAGTCTAAAAACATGTTTTGTTGATTGGTAGTTAAGATTGCTATTAGTAGTTAAGATTATTTGGCAAATTTTATTGATAAATATTATGATAATTTATTTTTTTGGGGTAAATTCTAAATTGAGTCTAAAAACATGTTTTGTTGATTGGTAGTTAAGATTGCTATTAGTAGTTAAGATTATTGAATAGCATTATGCATATCATTATGGTACAATTGTAAATACTGTTGTCATTTGATTGTAATTATCTAATTTGTAAAAACATTTGGTATAGTTGAATAGTGGTTAGGCATCAACCATGTAATTATTGAATAGTAGGACTATTACTAAGGTACAATTGTAATTGTTGTTGTCATTTAAAAATTGCAATTATCTAAGTTGCAAAGATACTTGGTATATTTGAATAGTAGCTAGACATCAAACATGCAATTATTGAAGAGAAGGATCATCAGAAATGGATAATTGCAATTACTATTTCATTATTTTAAAAATGAATGTAATTATCTATAGTTTTAAGACACTTCGTATAATTGAATAGTAGTAGGCCTCAAATGTGCAATTATTGAATCATAGGTCTGACACTAAGGGACATTGTAATTATTGTTGACATCATTTAAAAACAAAACATAGTTATCTCAAATTTTGAAGACACTTAGGTATAGTGGAATAGTGGTTAGGCATCAAACATGCATTTATTGAATAGTAGGACTATCACTAAGGGACAATTGTAATTATTGACATTATTTAAACAATTATTGTAATTATTTAAGTTGTATATACACTTGGTATATATGAATAGTATTGAATAGTAGGATTGTCACTAAGGGACAATTGCAATTACTATTGTCATTGCTTTTTTGCTTTTTACGTCATATGTATGGTTGGGATTGATTTTGTGAAAATTCCATATTTGCTTTGGTCTTTGGTATCCCATGTCATATGTTTAGTTGGGTTTTGGGATGGAATTTTGTCTATGGGGGTTTGAATTTAGCGCTTCAAAGTTGTCATATGGGTTTTCAATTTTAGACATTTTGTCGACTTGTAAGAAAAAATGTAATAATCTGGCTATGAAGAGCCTTCGATGCTGATGATGATAGACTATAATTTGTAAATCTTATTTTATATATAATATTAATATATGAGCTACATGCTCTTTGCTTTAAAAAAAAAATACTATTGTCATTATTTTAAAAATGAAGATAGTTATCTATAGCTTTCAAGACAATTGGCATAACTGGATAGTAGTTAGGCCTCAAATGTGCAATTATTGAATCATAGGACTGTCACTAACAGACATTGTAATTATTGTTGTCATCATTTAAAAAAGAAATGTAGTTATCTCAATTTGTGAAGACACTTGGTATAGTTGAATAGTGGTTAGGCATTAAAGATGGAATTATTAAATAGTAGGACTATCACTAAGGTACAATTGTAATTATAGTTGTCATTATTTAAAAATTATTATAATTATTTAAGTTGTAAAGAAACTTGGTATATTTGAATAGTAGCCAAGCATTGAACATGCAATTATTGAATAATAGGATTGTCACTATAAGGGACAATTCTAATTACTATTGTCATTATTTTAAAAATGAATATAGTTATCTATAGTTTTCAAGACACCTGATATAATTGAATAGTAGTTAGGCCTCAAATGTGCAATTATTGAATCATAGGATTGTCACTTAGGGACATTGTAATTATTGTTGTCATTATTTTGAAAAAAATGTAGTTGTCTCAATTTGTAAAGGCACTTGGTATAGTCAAATAGTAGATAGGTTTGAAATGTGCAATTATTGAATTGCAAAATTATCACTAAAGGACATTGCAAGGTAAAAGTACAAAATTGTGTCACACTTTTGACCAACTTATCAACACAAGTGAATTTAATTATTTCTAAATAAAATCAACTTTGGTCAAACATATGATCTAATCATTGTAGATTTATTAAATGCATATGTAGCACTATTTTGAGGCTAATTTACCAAAAAAATAAAATTATGTTTCAACAACTCTCACTCATGTAAAATTTACAACATTATTTTAAAAATATAAAATTACATTTTTGTAGAATTATAAGTATAGTTTTTAAATTTATATATAGTTTTTGATATTTTAATTATTTTTTATATTTTATTTTGTATTTTTACTAAAAGTAGGTTATCACCACCAAATATAAGGTTGATTATCTTATAAAGAAAAAATACTTAAATTTATTTAAAAATTTGAAAAAAATATGGTGCACTAGATGAAAGATTTGATGTCAAGATAGTAGAGACAAAAGGTGGCATCCCATGAGAACATTGTGTTTTCACTACATGCATATTTTAATATTTAGTTAAAAAATGTAATTATCAAAATTAAAAAACAAAATCATGCACTAAAGTTTTAACATATAATAAATACACAAAAAAAATGAAGGAATTTTCTTTTTACTATACAAGAGTGACATTTGTTTATTGGCATTTTATCAACAACTAAATTATAGTGTCAATTTAAAAAAAAAAAACTATATTCAAATAAATTTTTAAATATAAACATAAAATACACTAAAAAAAAATATTTTATTAGTTTACATTATTTCAAAATCCAAAA
>VCHN02004653.1:0-11409 GCA_007115665.2 Sequoiadendron giganteum
ACTAACATTGTTAGAGGTGTTAGCGGATGTTGTAAGACCCTTCTATTTGGTATCATAGCCCAAGCCCAAATTCCTTGGTCGGATGGTAGTTGCTTCGATGGGCAGACATCTTCCTTGTTCTTCTACACCAAGGCCTCCGCTTTGGTAATGGCAATTTTCAATGAATTTGGAGGCATGTGGATAGGCTTCATGAAAGTATTCAATAAGGGGCCATGGTGGTTCAGGCTCCTCCCGATAAACCCATTGACTGATATCATCATCCATTAGATCCTGGAGGGATCCCAAATTATTGAATGTTGTGGACCCCACGTTCTTGGAAGTGAGGGTAAGCGTCTTTTCTTCTACTTTTGGCAATGGTAGAGTCGGTTGCTCATATGTGCGGGGAGAAGGTGGCATGGTTGCCACATTGAGTGCGGTGTGCATTTCGTATTCACCACATCCCTTATCTATGATCTGGACCTTGGTGACGGTGGAAGGAGGTGTGGATGATGGTGGAGATGATGTGTTCAGAGTATTGGTGGATGGGATAGGATCGGATGTCAGTGGTGCCCCCATTTCAACCCCTGGGCAGTAATGTGAATGTGGAAAAGAGGCCTCCAAGGCACGACAATATTCAAAGGGTTGAGCGTCGGCTTGTATGGTGACTTCTATTCCTTGAAATGGGAATTTTAGGCATTGGTGATAAGTGGATGGTACGGCTTGCATAGAGTGAATCCATGGACGGCCAAGAAGGATGTTGTATGGGAGTTCAAGGTCTAGAACATGGCACATAGTGTATTGCACAATGGGGCCCACTTGTATAGGGAGGCAAATAATGCCTTCAAAATCTCACTCTGCATTATCGTAAGCTTTGATGGTGATCACTTGATTTCTTAGATCAGCTTGGGTGTATCCGACCTATTGTATAAACTTTAACGTACATAGATTTAGGGCTGAACCATTATCTACTAATACCCTTTTTACTTTTTGACAGTTGACACCAACCTCGAGATGGAGGGGGCGGTTGTGGTTTGAATCGAGATGTGGCATGTCCTTTTGGCTAAAGGCTAGCTGATAGGTCAATGAAAGATTGCCTACCAATGCTTGAAATTGGGTAGGGTCAATATTATCAGGTACTTGTGTGTTTTGCAAAGCCTTAGTTAGGATATCTTGATGTATGGGAGATGACTTGAGCAAATCCAAAATGGATATTTGGGTTGTAGTTTTACCTAGATGGTCTAGGATACTATACTGGGAATTGGTGGATGGTCGTTGGGTGGATGGAGATGCTGCTGGGATTGTGATGCGGTTTCGCCGAGTAGTAACAACACATTGTGGATCTTTTCCCTTAACATGTATCATGGATACACGGGGTTCCACTTGTTCTACATATGAAACCACACCTTGATAATTGTATGGTACATTTTTGTAGTTGATATTATTGGTACTGTTCTCTGGCTAGTTGTTATTGCTAGGTCCAGGATTTGAGTTAGACGTACTAGGACCCTGATTATGATTAGGAAAGGCATTTTGGTATATTTGTAATTGAGCATTGGATGAAGATGTTGCGTTAGCATCTACATGTATTTCTCCTCGATCAATGAGACCTTGGATGTAGGTTTTTAAGCCTTGACATTTATCCAAGGTATGTCCCTTAATTTTGTGGAATTCGCAGTATTCATTGTCTTTAAACCAAGCAGGCTTGGGTTTAGATGTATCGAGGGGTTTGGTGACAGGGTATGTTATGGGGTACTTGGATTGAAGAAGCTTATTAAACACTGCGCTAAGGGGTTCCCCCAACTGAGTGAATTGTTGTTTATTCCCACCTTGGTTATTTTGATTAGCTTGTTGTCGTGGTGCTCCTTGGGGAACGGATATGGCGTTTTGAATGGACGGTTGTTGCTGGGAAGGATATCTTTGTGTGGTGTTGGCCACTTGGACGTGTTTAGTGTCAGTGACACCATCATTGACGGCATTTTTGTTTCTATTCCAAAAATGAGGTTTATCCCCGAAGGACTTCTCTCTATCGGAATTGAAATGTTTGACTTGTCCTCTTGCGAAAAGAGCTCGTTCTAAGATGGGGCCTTTCTCCACAAGTCCTGCAAAAGTAGTGATGCAATGGAGTTGGAAATTGTGCACCATATCCGGGTGAGAGTTTTCGATAAACAACGTTACCATGTCTTTTTCTGTTGGTGGGGATTTCATCCTGCTAGCCAAGGCACCCCATCTTTGCAAGTAGCTTGCAAAGGTCTCTCCATCATGTTGTTTTTCTTTGAGGAGATCAAGTGTGTCAATGTCTTTCTCTAAGTTAAAAGAGAAGTGTGTGACAAACTATTCAGATAGCTGTGCAAAGGTCTTGATAGATCCCTTTTCCAGACCCATAAACCAGTTGAGGGCGACCCCTTGCAGAATTTTAGGGAAAAGTCGAATGAGGTAATTGTCATTGTGCATGACTTCTTGGTAATGAGTGTAAAACTCTTGAAGGTGAGCTCTAGGATCCTTGGTTCCTTTGTATTTGTCAAATTTGGGTATCTCGAAATGTTTAGGAAAAGGAATCAAGGAAATGGAGGGATCAAATGGATAAGGGCATATGTCCTCAAACTTGAAGGATTGTTTTCCCGTTCCAGCTTGTAAGTCCTTTAATGCATCTTTTACTTCTTCCAAGTCTTTGTTGATAGGAGTCAAAGTGGATTGAGTGTATGGATAATGTTGTGGGTATGATGGGGGTGGCCCTCCCATTGTTGGATCATAAAGGGGCTGATTCGGATATGAATGTATTGGTTGATTGTAAGAAGGTTGATGGTGGGATGATTGGTTGTGTTGAGTGGGAGCCACTTGTTGTTGATAGTAAGACACAAGAGAGGGGGCCTGTTGTTGCATAGTATTTTGATAATGCGTGGTGGTAGGGCCTTTTTGTTGGTGTGATGATGTTTGTTGATAATAGGGAGTGTAAGGTGCCCCATGTTGGTGAGCTGGTTGTTGTTGAAAATAGGGTGGGTAGGATTGGTTTTGTTGTGCAATGGTGGTTTGTTGCATGGCATATGGGTTTAACGTTTGTTGATGGGGATTGTGTTGAGGTTGTGTAGGGTTGGTGTAAGGTGGCGCTTGGGTTCGTGTTTGGTTTTGCACATTCTGAAGAGGGTTTGTATGGGATGGAATAGTGTATGTGCTAGAGGGATGATAAAGGTATTTGGTGAGTGGGTTATGGTGTGTTTGCGTAGGGATGGGCACATGTTGTTGTGGAGGTTTTTGTTGTTGTTGATGAGGTGGATGAGGTAAGATTTGTTGGTGTTGAGGTGGGTGAGATGGGATGTATTGTTGTTGTTGAGATGGGTTAGGTGGGATGTGTTGTTGTTGTTGTGATGGGTTAGGTGGGATGTGTTGTTGTTGTTGAGATGTATGTTGCACCACTTGATGTGGTGGTTGTGTGAGAACGGAAGGATGTTGCGGATGTTGTTGATGTAAGTGTTGAGATGAAGCTATTGTAGTAGCAACATATTGTGGTGGTGCTGGTGGTGTGGTGGACTGGTGTGGGTTATTTGGAGGTTGTTGAAATGTAGGCGGTAGTGTGTTGGTAAGTGGAGGTGTGCCCCCAATATTAGAATATGGGGGAGGAGGCGGCTGAGCAGACGGGATGTATGATGGCATGCCATAGATGTGGGGGTCATTAGGATCGGGTGGTGGAATAGTAGATGTTGTGGTTGGAAGGCGAGGATATTCTTGGACTTGATGGATGACAACGTTTCCAAGTTTGGGGTGGTACCAATTTTCAGTGGGTGCACCCTCAGGAACATAGGGGCTTTCTGTAACATTTTGTGAGGTTTGCGGGTCGACAAATGGGGGAAGGCCATATTGTGATGTATCGAAACCGGATGGTGGCTTGACTCCCTTCATGAGTAAGGTGGCAAGGATCTTATCCCCACGTTCATTTAGGAGGCGATCCATCATTTGGACATTGGCAGGATTACTGAGATATTCGTCCACAGTGACTTCAGGTTGATTGACCATGTTTTCGTCACTAGGCGGTGTGGTATTCTGGATGTCAGTGTTTGATTGGGATGAAACGCCATTATGGGGATCATGTGGAATGTTATTAGGATCTTGAGGGGCATTTGGTTGGGAACCTTGTGTTTGTTGATCTGCCATTTGCTTTTTTGTTTGTGAGTGGGTTTGAATGGGCATGAACATGCAAAATGACCAAGTAGTTTCAAGATTCAACTTCTAGATGATGACTTAGACAATGATGATGATTGATGTTGGCTTGATGATGTATCACTATTGATGCTTGGATAATGATGTATCAACTTGATGAGATTGTATGATGATTGGATTTGATTTGGGTCAAGTGATGACGTATCACTTGACGATTGGATTTGATTTGGGTCAAGTGATGATGTATCACTTGATGATTGGACGATGATTGGATTTGGTGATTGGATTGGATTGGACCAAGTGGTGATGTATCACTTGATAGTTGGATGATGATTGGATTTGGTGATTGGGTGGTGATTGGATTAAATGATGATTCAGATTGATGATTGGATGATGAAAGGGATCCTAAAACCTGATTTGGAGATCACCCTAGGTGACTTGTAATGTTGGTTGATCGGATTAAATCAATGATTATGACGCCTAATCCACCTTGAGATGGAAGGGGATTGATTTGGGCCAATGATGTTGACTTACAACACAAATCCGTTTCAAGATAGGAGCGGATTGATTAGGTTGAAGACAAAGATTGATTATGTAGGATAACGATCAATTTGACGCCTTGGTCAATTTGGGAGAATAACTCCTAAAACAAGGTTTTAATGGTGGACACAAAGGGGAGATATGTTGTTGAAGATGTTTAGGTCTTGTGATAAGGCGGATGTTCCAAATGGTGGAATGGTCAATGCGAATGTGGTAAATGGACGTTTTTGGAGGGGTTAAATGGAGGTTTGGAATGATCAAATGGGTGTTTGAATTGGTCAAATGGAGGTTTCGAGGATTCAAATGGAGATTCAAAATGATCAAACAAGTGAAACTGTCTGTTCAGGGGGCGTATTCACACTTCTGCGGAAAATGGTTGAAACAGAGGGCAAGGTCGCCCCTCTGCAGAAAATGGCTGAAACAGAGGGCAAGGTCGCCCCTCTGCGGAAAATGGCTGAAACAGAGGGCAAGGTCGCCCCTCTGCAGAAAATGGCTGAAAACAGGGGGCAAGGTCGCCCCTCTGCAGTGAAAACTTGAACTTGGTTTGTATAAGGGATTTTGGCAAGGACTTAAAATGGTTTAATGACAACTTGACTTACCAAAATTTACTGGTTCTTCACAAAAAGACACTTTGGACAAGCACAATCCTATGATTAATGTTTTAACGGGTATGGTCGGCAAAGGTCTTACTCTAGGATGAACAAGGTTTCTAGGGAGTCCTCGATATACGCTCGGTACGTGAGGCACAACCGTGAACACCAGTCCGTCACAAGCGTGAGTCGGGAGCCCCAGTGAGATACTGAAAGGCTCGGACCAACTCTTCACGTCTAGCTAGGTATCACCCTAGCTTCGACGTTCCGCCAATTACGACGTAACTGGATTGAGGTACAACTTTGGCTCTCCCCCCTTTATATACCCCGCCGGTACGCATGGTTGGGATCGTCCCTTGGGGTGATGAAATCCCCAAGCAGGTCCCGCTAAGAAGATGACACTAATTGTTTCCAACTACCTCCTTCGGATCCGCACAACGTGCAAAGGAGGAAGGTGAAAACAAACTAATGCCCCCTTAAGGTAAAATAAGTAAAATAGACACAACAAACAGCAAATATTACTTTCCCCTACTTATACTAAGTACCTAGATAAAGTAGCAAGGAAAGACTTTTAAAAATCAGAATAAAAAGGAAGGTCCTGCAAGGAAATGTTAGTTGTTTATCTTCTCCCTTCTTTGTGATGTGCAGCAAATCTGACTTCCCGAATGTGCTGTTAAGGGCGGATTTGCCCCTCTGCAGAAAATAATCAGAAAATAGCCTAAAAGGGCAGGGTCGCTCCTCTGCAGAAAACAGTCAGAAAATAGCCTAAAAAGGAAGGGTCGCCCCTCTGCAGAAAACAGTCAGAAATAGCCTAAAAGGGCAGGGTCGCCCCTCTGCAGAAAACAGTCAGAATTAGCCTAAAAGGGCAGGGTCGCCCCTCTGCAGAAAACAGTCAGAAATAGCCTAAAAGGGCAGGGTCGCCCCTCTGCAGAAAACAGTCAGAAAATAGCTTAAAAGGGCAAGGTCGCCCCTCTACAGAAAACAGTCAAAAGTAGCCTAAAAGGGTAGGGTCGCCCCTCTGCAGAAAACAATCAGAAATAGCCTAAAAGGGCAGGGTCGCCCCTCTGCAGAAAACAGTCAGAATTAGCCTAAAAGGGCAGGGTCGCCCCTTTGCAGAAAACAGTCAGAATTAGCCTAAAAGGGCAGGGTCGCCCCTCTGCAGAAAACAATCAGAAACAGAGGGCAAGGTCGCCCCTCTGCGGCGTCCAGGAGGGCAAGTTCGCCCCTCTGCGACCTGAATCTGCAACAAGCAAACAACAAAAAATGTGAAAGAGAGAGACCCCTTTGTGGGTCCCATCGGGCATGCCAGAAATGTGATCCTAATAAAATGTTGCTTCCTAAAATGTGAGATGTTAGGTAAAACTAATAGTGCAATAAAGAGAAACAACAAGATAATAGGGCACCTCAATGATTAGCCTAAGAAAATGAACAATATGAAAGCAAGATGAACAAGTAAATTGCTGTTATACCTTCATGTTGTTGCTTCCTTGGTTGGCCCTTGATGTTGAAGTCTTGTGTGCTCCTTGGATGGCAATGAAAATGAAGTGGATGCAAGATGAATTGATGCAATATGGATGCTAAAATAGATGAGAGATTGAATGGCAATTTTGCAAGAGTTTATTTGCAAAAGACTTGATCCTCTAAAAATGAAGGAATTGAAGGGGTATTTATAGGCCAAATTGAATTCTCTAGAGAATTCAACGGTTGGGATTGATCCAACAAAGATCAAGATGAAAGGCTATGGTGAGTTGAGGACTCACAAGCCCTCACATCTTGACATGTGGAAGGTGAGATGTCCTAAGGTGGAGTGATGTGGAAATGAGGTGGAAGAGAAGGACAAGAGGTGGAAGGGAAGTACATGAGGTGGATGAAAGACAAGTACCTTTGAGGTACCTTGGGGAATGAGAAGATTTCCTCAAAAAGGAACTTCTTGTCCCCAAATGAGGATGAAAGAGACTTTTGAGGAATTTTAGAATTCCTCAAAAATCTCCATGGGAAAAAGGGAAATGTGTGGGAAGAATAAATGTAAATTAAAAATTTACATTTAATGGAAGATTCATTGGATAAAAGGAGATCTCCAAAAAGGAGATTTGTCACATGTGGGAGATGTGACAAGTCCAAGGTTCTAGAAGCCCTTGGCACATGTGAAGTGACAAGGCAAGGCTTCTAGAATCTTGCATGGGGATGGGAAAGACCTTGGAAGGATAAAAATGAATTAAAAATTCACATAGGGAAGAGAGGAACTTTGGTAGAATAAATGTGAATTAAAAAATTCACATGGGGAAGGGAGTCCATATCAAAAATGGTAAGTGGGAAGGTTGACCAAAAAAGGTAAGCCAAAAGTGGCTAATGATTCTGATTAAGGTTGTGCAAACACCTGATTAAGCTAATTAATGATGGATTAGAGACAAGTGGGAGATTATGGAGGATGTGACACTTAATCAAGATTAAGTGGTGCACATCCTAATGATAGATTAATTAATTTAATCTAGATTAGAAGAGGGTTATGGAGAATGTGACAAGGAGAGAGAAAAAGGAGAATTAAAAATTGATTTTAATTCAAATGGGTTACATGACTAAATTAAATAATTTGTCATGTTTATTTAATTTAGAGAAGACAAGGGGGTAAGGTAAAGTATTTAATTTATTTAATTAGATACTTTAGGAACCTTAGGCAGAAAATTAAATAATGATTAAATAAATTATTTAATCACTATTAATGAAATAGATGAATAAAGTAGACGATTTTGATCATATGAGAGTGATCAAATTTGGATGTCTACATATTATTTTCAATGTTTTCTAAATACTTAAAGTATATAAAAAGGTTTAGAAATGTCTTTGAAACTTAGCATAAACGAGATAAAAAGCATGAAACTAAAGCAAGGAACTGGACATTTTTAGGGCTCATCATCCCCCCAACTTGGCTTCTTGTTTATTCTCAAGCATCTTAGGGTCTCTCGTTTTATTGCAATGTAACTTCCCTATAGTCTATTGTACTAGTGACCCCTTCACCCTACTTCAGGTAGAACCCTTTTTGCTTTGTTATTTTCTCTCATCTAACCCGCTCTATTGCTCCTATCTTCTCTCTTCTTCATGTCCAATGTGAAATTAGAAACAAGTGAAAATTAGGATGGAAAGTTAAGGGGAACTAGGTGATATTATTTTCAAGGGAGGTTGTGATGTATTTGTGATCTCTTACAACTTCTACCAAGTAGTTGAAGATTGAATGAGGCTCCTTATTTTTTAGCCCTAATGTTAATTCCTTCCATCTATCCTGAGAGAATTTAAGTGATTCTCTCCCTATCCCAGTTTCTAGTTCTTAAAAACTTTTATAGTCCTCCCTACATTCCAAAATATTTTTCTCTACCCACCTTCTCTCTACCAAGTCAATCCATCCTTCTATGATCTTCTACCTCTGCTCTAATACGAAGGGAAATGACTTATCCATTTCACTATAATTGCTTTGTAACTCTCTTCTCTGATGTTCATTCTTAATAAATGAAGTTAGTTCCCTGAAAATCTCCCACAGAGATAAGTGGGTTCTAGACAGAGTCATAAGGAATGTCCAGATTATGCAAGTAAAATTCATACAATTGCTCTTGCATATTTGGGTTGACCTGTTGGTATGCTTCCAAAAATAGTGCAGGTGAGGACAGTGAAACTAGAAGGTCATTGATTAGTTGACTAAACTAAAAAATTAAAAATTTCCCCTACAAATATAGGGTCTAAATCCTAGCTCAGGTGATCCACATCTTAGGAGTTGGATTATTTTGTCAACCATCTCTCCCATTTTTACTTTTAATTTCCCAATCTTTGTATCCTTCCTTTCAATTTCTCTAGTGTGGGTTGATATCAATTTTGGTTTTTTTGTCCCAATTCTTTTGTAACTAAGAAAACTCCTTTATTGTATTCCACAACTCAATCCTGAGGGTAACCACTATAGGGGTTTTAGGTATTCTTAGGGATGCATTTTGGTTCATGGGTTGTGGAGTTCTCTTATTGATCTCAAAAATGGCCAACTACGCCAATTTCTCCAAACTTGACCCTTGTTGCTCAAAAGCATACAACCTTTTTTCCAATTCCCAAATCATACTATCCAATCCATTCTCCCCCCATTAATATCCTTTGATTTTTTCTTCCAATTCTTTTATCCTTTGTAGGGCTTCTTGCAATTCCTTACACTCATCTTTCCCTTTTAAAAACAATTATTCTTCTTTTTCCAAGAATATCTCTTCATCAACCTTAGCAGGTGAAGCAAATCCTTCTTCAGAAGTTGGGCTATTTTGAGGTTTATGCTTTTTCCTTGATGTAAATAAGTCTTCAGAGTCAAATCTAAGTCATTGCTTAAATTCATGTATTGCAATGTTTTAGACTGTTCTTGATCACTAGATACATTTTCTTTTTGTGAGTCTTTTTCAGAATCCACTACAATAACCCTTTCTTTTTAAGGCTTATCCTATCCCTTTGCAGGGCCCTTCTTTTTTAGACGATGTGATGACCTTTTGACTTGTACTGATCTTTTCTACCTCTTTTTGGGTGTAGATATAGAGATTTCACTTTTTCTTTTATGTTACTTAGGCTTAGAAGGATTTCTGATAGAGGCAGGGGTTTCTGATTTCACCAGTGCTATGAGCTACTCTCTAGAAGTTGTGAGTTATGTAATTTACACCCCTGTCTTTGTTTTCTCATCAATTTTGTAGGAAAGTGATACAATTGGTGAGGAATAGGGTGAATTTTCCTCTTCTACAACTATAGAAGGCTCATTCACCTCTTGTCCCCAGTTTATTTCCTCCACCCCGAGCCTCACAAAAATAGCATTAATATTGTTGCAAGCTAAAAGTTCTTCCCAAGACACATTATACAATTGAATTATGAGACTCATTTTGATCAGTAGGGTGACTAAACAATAGTGTGACAAAGTAGATCGATTCACTTTCCTTTTGTATTCAACAAACATCCTCTTCAATAAAATTATACGAGAAATTGGGAACATTCACCAACCTTTGATGGTGTAGGTGACTGGAAAGTTTAAAATGCATTGTGTATAAAAGAGAATGTTTTCCATCACAAGTTAAATACTTAACTATATAAGAGGCAACAAAAGCCCATAACCATGGCAAGGAAAGTATTTTTGTATCTTGTGTTGAGGATTCCAAATTCTCTCTTGGCCATTCAAAATCATTCATTGCTATGATTGCATAAGCTCTTACTAGAAATTATTCTCCTATCTTGGGCAACTCAAAAAAATTTGCTATTGTTTCTTTCAAGGCATCTACTCATAACCCTCTAATTTTAGCCTCATCATTTTGCAGTGTGTTGACAAAATCATTTTACAATGTGTTGATGAATTGTTGTGTCATGACTCCACTATATTTTGTTAAACAAAGGAAATAGTCTAGCCATATACCTTGTTGAAATATTGGTACACACTACTAGTATTCAATATTAGATTACGTGTTTTTGGTTCTCTTCTAACAATGTTTCCTCCCATTTTTAGTTTTATGTCCTCTATTAAGTGAATTTTGATCCAAAATATTCCTCAGTCTACTTAGTTCTTAGTATGCTTGTTTCTTTTTGAATGCTACCACCTCTATGTCTAAAAATTATTATGGCTTATGAAGGGAATTGAGGCTTTTATGCAACTCTCTTGAATTCTTGACAAATGAAATTTAGAAATGACAACTAAACCAAAATTTCTCCCCCCAACTTAAATTGCTATTTGTCCTTAAATAGTAGTGTACATAAAGAATAAAGAAGATAGACTTTAAAGCATTGGAGATATTTGATATGATAAAAATTAAATGTGTGCATGATCATGAAGTCTAGAAAATTGATAGGATTGAAAGTTAATCATAGTTAATAATAAGAAAAGTGCCTAAAACTACATCGTGATGAAAAGGTGGTGCATGTGAGGTGAGTTGAGCATCATCATGCAGATACTTGGCAAAGAATTTGAAATGATAGAATTAAATGTAAGTACTATGGGTTAAGATCTAAATGGAATGGCGGCACATGTCCAAAAAGTTTGAATATTGGAAAATAAAGTTATAGTATATATAGGATTATTAATGATGGGATGAGATGTTGCATGGTAGATTAGATTTGTTGCATGTTGAGATGAAATAAGTGGTGTGTAATGACGAGT